>OMNW01011269.1:0-17094 GCA_900303245.1 Selene dorsalis | reverse complement strand
CACTCTCTCCTATTTTACAGTAGAGAATAAGGAAACGTGCTTCCCTGCCCACGGGCTCCTCACGTTGCTTTCCTGTGTGAAAGAGCATGTGCCGTGGTGTGGCAGGCCAGTCGGAGGTTCGTACAGCCACACTGGGAAACTCCAAGAGGCCTCGGAGAGGAGAAACTCTGCAGTTCATTTCCATGTGAGGAGAATGAACCGAGAAATATAACCACAAGGAATTGCTTTATGTAATCTTTTATGTCTGCGTCTGCATCCTCAATTTATGAGGCTGTAAACAATATGCGCATATTTCATCACTGCGAACACAGCGAGTGTGAATGTGAGTGTTTGTGTTTATGTGGATGTGTGTGCATGTATGTGTGGTGGCAAGGAGAGTGGAGGGAGGGTTTTGTAATAGTGCCACAATATGAGAGTGTGAATAATGCATATAATCCACCTTTTCAGCGCAGAAAGAAGACTGGGCCATTAAAAAGCTCCGAACTGAAATTGATGATAAGCATCGGAATTGCAGAGCAATCCACCATAGCAGTGCGAGTGGTCTCTGAGTGGTTAGATGAAGCTGTTTGGCTGCAGTTGTAAAGCCAGTGAATGACTTCCAGTTTAAGTGGCAATATCTGGGGCAGCTACAGCCTAAGTGCAGAATGAAAAGGCAACGCAGTCCTGTGAAACTTTGTGTAATTAACACATCGATTTCCCCGGTGTGAAGACAGAAGAGGTTTCATTATCATCAGCAGCAGATGTGCAAATACATTTACATCTGTATTTCTTATTAAAGTCGGTGTAAGTAAGTTTCTTGGAAAATAATCTATTTCTTAAGTTATTACAACACAAACATGACTCATCATCTTTCTCACTTTATTCATTTACTGTGTTTAATCCATTTGTAGACAGCTGTGTTTTTTCCTGTTGTGTGAAATGATGGCATCAGCATTCTACAGCTGTATGAAGCGTCGTGGTTCTGTCACAACCTCTATTGTTCTCATCTAATGAATGATTAATGCTGCTGAAGCTGCAACACAGTTCACAAATCGCTATTCATAAACAGTACGGCTGTGTATGTGCAGAATCGTCCTCAAACAAATCTTGATTTTTACATCAAGAAAGCATCAAGTGAGTTCAAGTCTAAGCTTATTTTACTTCTGTTGCCTCACATTTAAAGTTGCAGCATTCATTTATGTCTACAACAAGTCTATTACCACCAGGTGGCACCAGTCAGAATCGATCAAATCACAAAGTGGTGATAAAATCATAATCTCGAAGATTTTCATTCAAATCTGTTAAAGTGGTGAGCCTATGGCCCTTTATATGTAGCATCACAAGGTCGAGTGGTTAAAGGAGAAGTTCTGTTTTTACAACCTGGACCTCATTTCTAGCATAAAATATGTTCATTTACTCACCCGAACAACTTTTGTGTAACTTGGAGTCCTTCGGAAGATATTTACAACCATTCGCGATCTACGTATATCCATATAACGGGAGTTGCTGGGGCAACGATGCAGCGTCTAAATAAGACATTATCTGCTGCGAAACTGACCTATGACTTCGGCAGTGGCTCGGCAGTGACGTCATTGAAGTCGTAAGTCAGTGAAAAGCCCTGTAAAAAACCCAACAACAACAACACAACTCCGAGCCGCTCCGAGCTCACGGGGGAATAGTGCTGGTGATTCATAACAACATATTGGTGAAATGAAGGAGTTTCACAGCAGATAATGTCTTATTTAGACGCTGCATCGTTGCCCCAACAACTCCCGTTATATGGATATACGTAGATCAGATCATGAGTGGATCTAAATATCTTCTGAAGGACTCCAAGTTACACCAAAGTTGTTCAGGTGAGTAAATGAACGTATTTTATGCTAGAAATAAGGTCCAGGTTGCAAAAAACGGAACTTCTCCTTTAAGAGCACGTCCCATGTTGGCAATGCCCAATGCAGTGATTGCTGTACTGTGTGTTATTCCCCCAGTCTGTCTCCACACATTCATGTCTCTCTCCACTATCCTGTCAATTAAAGGAAAAATTCCCCTCCAAGAAAAACTGTGTGGCAACAAACCTAACTTACTGCAGATACAAATAAACTCCTCGTGCAGCTTCACAGCATTTCACTCTGTTCCACTGTAGCTGAAGAATAAGAAGCAGCCAGATGAAAAACTGCAGGCCACAAGCTGCACATCTCCACCCTCTCAGCCAGGTGACCAGCTCTCCTCACTGCCCCCCCGCTGTTTGCACACTCAACCTCTTGTTGACTGTATAATCACATTAAAGCCACTTATTGCCCCACTTCAGACAGTTTAGTTCTGTGACCTGTTGTGTTCTCCTGAATTCACTGTAACAACCAGTACCTACAGGAGAGTCTTTTAAATTCTTTCAACAGCGCTGCTGAAGCATTTTTCCAGAAACTAAGTGGATCAGCTGAGGAGAGAAAACACTATTTAGCTACAGAGCAGCTCTGTAAAAGAAGTCAGCACATCTCAACAAACGTTGGAACTAAAAAACTTGAGGGGCACACACTCTCGGGGTTGGGCACATGTGCTGCACATTCCTGTGTGTGTGTGTGTGTATGTTTGTGCATTTATTCTAATCATGCTTCTCTGCTGTGCTGGATATCAATTTGTGAGTGCGTAAGTGAAGTCTGGGAGAAGAGCATTGACATATTGATGTACGAGTTAAGGTGAAGCAGCGCCATGGGAAAGTGGGAGCCACATCCTGTTTACATGTGAATCGATACTGCTACAAGTCTAAATGGTGAGAAACGTCCAGGTGGCTCTGGCTGAGAGGAATCCTGGAGGAAGGAAGAGAGGGGGAGGCGAGAGCATGTCTGAGCACACAGCGTTATATGTTCATAGCTAGAGATAGAAAGAAAGAGAACACTGTGCTCTTTGTCGTCCTGAACAGTGCGTGACGTGATGTAAGATAACTAAAGACATAAAACACTGTCCGCTGAGCTCAACCACACACGGGCGGGCGTGGAGAGCTAAATCACTGCCGTGTACACAGGCTCGTGAAAAGGCTTCACACCAATAAAAGCCATCATTTTTTTTCATCAAATTTCAGAGGCGACATCAGCTCCTCTAATTAACTGCAAAAAAACATCAACAACAATCTTTGTAGGTCTCAGAAAGTGCTTCAATGACTAAGAAGCAGTGGCTTTTCAGGGCAGAAAACTAAGATGTTCTCACATTTCTGTCGTGTCAGTGGACGTCAGCCGAGCACACGGGCTTTTTCTCCCCCTGCTGCACACTCTCTGTGTTGTGTCGCTCCACCACAGAGCTGCTGTAGCCACAGACGTCTGCTGTCGGCCAGTCAGAGTCGTCGGGATTGAAGTGCCTTGTGAAGAGAACGCCCCGTGGGGCTTTCATTAACGTGTTTTGTGTGCGTTCGACCTTTCTCATCAGAATTCACTTTGTGTGTCATTAAAGCATAACAGACACCATGAACCCCCCCCCCTCTGACCGGCCTCCACCGGCACTGTGAGCAGCCACGGCACCTCCTTCACATGCTGCAGAAGAAGCCAATCAGACACATTCAACATCAAAACACCACTCGACTCTCATTTCTGTCTTCAGTCCATGATGACAAGTGTGAAAACCTTGATGGAGTTCCACACAGCGCGGTCTCTGTTTATTTGAACGAGCGCAAATGTTGTTTGACAAAACTCAAGGTTCACTTACTAAGTTTTTCTGAAACATTTAATAGAATCTTACAGTCAGTGAAATAAATGATTTGTCAGCTCCTTCTAACATGATACCGAGGCTGTCTCAGTCTGTCATGTCACTTTTTGGCCTACAGAGCTTTGCTAGTAATGAACACTTAAATATTTGATGCTTCAGTCTTTGAATCATACCACAGGCCTCACTCTCATGGTTTACTCTGATTTACTGAATTGTTATTTTGTTAGCCTACACTGTGGTTTATCATCAAAAAGGGTCAGACTTTCATCATTCTTCTTTCTGGAGATGATGGAGCTGCAACCTCTTCAGATTAACAGCTCCATTGTAATTCTTCATTTGTTATAAATGAGAGTGAAATGCTGCTAACTGTTTATATCCTACATGCTGCTATTTGCAAAATCATGATCAAGCTTGATTAAGTTTGTGTGAAGTGAAATGCTGACAGATGTGCAGCTGACAGTGAAGTAACACATTACTAAACTCCTGGACATGTGAATGCCTCTCTATTATTTTGCATTCTTTTCAGTTTTTGCTGCGAGATTAAATCTGATGAATTGTGACTTCTCTCTCTCTATCTGTGCTTTGCCATTTGTTTTATTGATAGTGTATAATTAGCACAGAAAAATGAACATTGAAGTCCCAATATTAAAAAATGAACACCCTTTAACAAGTATTCGTGGTTCTCTAAACAATGCACAACTCAAGTTCATGGAAGTTGCTCTATGTGTGGCCAAGAAGTGCATTGCAGTGTCATGGAAATCTGATTCCCCTCTTCTTATTGACAGGTGGCCTTTTGAGATGAATAGTTTCATCCCTCTCGGAAAAAAATCACATATTGTCTCAGAAAACGACATGACGCCTTTTTGAAAGTTTGGCAGCCATATTTAGACCATATCAGCACATCTCTTACACCAAGTAATGAAGGTAGTCGTTTGTATTGACTTTATACATTGACAACATTTGTCATTTAAAATATGAATCTTTATTCATAAGCATTATTCATATCATCTGTATGCATTAGGTCTGCCCAAGCCCAACCCGCGGGAAACCCACAGACCTGGCAACCCCGGTTTAGCTCCAGCTGACAGAACAAACCCTCGCCCACTGGATGCGTTCCCTGTCTGCTCTGTCTCTGGAGCCCAGAGCAGCTGGAAACCCCAGATCACAAGATCACAGGAGCTCTACCAGCTAACCGTGTATAAAGTGAGATTAAAATGTAAACATGAGATCACTGCCTTCCTGAGGTTGATTTGCTGTTCAACATTCATGAAATATCGCGGTTTTCCACCTCCACTGTTTTTCTTCCTTCATGATGTCCTGGTACCTGTAGGACCCTCTGACTGACTCATGACTCGTGGCTTGTGGTAGTGGGTGTGACTAATATTGACAAAGTGATGATCAGAAGTTTGTGTTATGTTCAAATTTACCAGATGCTCTGTGCATTTGCATTCCTGTTTGGGGCGATCTAATCCTTGTGGATTGATGTGAACTGGCTGCGTGATCCAGCAGAAATAGACGTACTGCGTTACTGCGAATTTCGACCGGAGCAGAGCTGAGTCCCAGAACTGTGACGGACTGCAGCGCACGCTGTGGAAAAGCACAGATTGACTTGGAGCGGATTGATCTGGCATGCACAACCCAGACGGACAGAATATGTGAAAAATATGTGAAAACTGGGTGTAAGGTGACAGGGGTCCCTCACAATGATGAACCCACAGACTTTCAATCTGAGCCTCTTTCAGCTCAGTGTTCAGGTTTAGTGCAGCCTCAGCACGCTCAAACTCAATTCTACCATCAGTCAAATTCTGATCAGCTGACAGCACTTCCTCTTAAACTTCCACACGTTGTATGCTACCTAACGGCCGCCTGGCAGGTGGTGCACAGGAACATTCAACCGCTCAAGAGTTAAACCTACACCTCCAGAGCTGATGAAATCCAGGCTGGAGGGAGAATATATTGAGAATATTGAACTTTTGTAGCCAGAAACAGCTTTGGCCCAAAATTAATGTTAATGATCGTTGTCTTGAAAGTATTAGCAAAAAAAAAAAAGAAAGTCAGAACAAAACTCTAAAAGCCTCAGCCTCACCTAAGTGGAACCCAGCAGTCAGAGTACAAAGCTTTCAAAGGATACACAGGCAGAGCAGTTTCTTCTTCCCACAACTTAGACAGCACTTACAGTACTCAGTCACCCACTCTTTACAGCCAAGGTTTCCAGCTTTTCTTTCACCACAGACCATAATTAAGGTTCTTCTCTTCCTTCCGCTTTCCTACAGCTAGTGGAGCTTCTACTCCCACACTGATGTAGCTGTAAAACTCTCATTGTTTTTGTTTGGTGCTCAGGAAGTGAGTTGCTAGAAGAATAAGCCGAGATCACACCCGTCAAGAGTAGCTGAGGGTGATACTGATTACTCACACGCTGCCCAAGTACACTTCTGACTCACTGTCTGTTGTCGGGGGCAACAAGGATGGGGGAGAGAAGATGGATCAAAAATGAATAAATAGACTCAAGGTGTTGCTAAACTACTGTTACCAATATATTTACCCATCTCTGACTGTGTTGCCATTTGAACCCCCCCTGATTTACCAGGTGTGTGGTGGTGTTGTTGTATTTATTTATGGTAAAGACAGAAATACTGGGATAGTTGCAACCCTCAACTTAAACCTGCTTGATGTAGTGTTGGCCAGGTGCAGCCTATCTGGAGTATCTGCAGTACAATGTGGAACCTAGGTAACATCCCCACCAGACACAATGCAAAATTAACATCACTTCAGTGGTTAAGTGTTTGCTCATTTGTGATGTGAAAGTGCCTCCCAAAGCAAAAGACAAGCCAAATCCTGAACCGAAGTGAAGCGAGGAGCTGAAGAGTAAGAAACTGCTGAGCTCAGCTTATAGAGAAGTTCTGTAATTATTCCAAATGTGTATCTTCTTTGAAATTAGCTGGAGGAATATTTACTATTTAATGCCTGGCTCCCCCATTACAGGAGGGGATCAGGAGAAGTTCTTACCGCACAGGGGTTATTAAGATATGTTTTTAAATGAAGTATTAGCTACAGCTTGTCCAGCTGATTTGTTTGTTAAAAGTTTGTTTAATTCAGACGGGTGAGCTTTGAAGTCCAACAGAGAGATCTTTTTCAGAAGTTCAGGAGCTGTTTCAAAACATAAAAGAGAACAAGGGTTTTAATATAATCTGAAGGTGAAACTGAGCACCACTGTACACTCTAGAAGGAAGGACGGAGCTGCAGAACCTGAGGTGAGATTTATCTGAGTTAAAACAGACAGTAAATTCACAGTGGAACATCATCTACTGGGTTACTGTCCTGAAAAAAAAGAAGAAGAGCTGAGTACCTCTAGTTTCAGGGAAATGATGTCGGCAAAGACATTCAATTCAAGTCAAATTTCTGCTGAGTCAGGCTCTTTGTCTGTGTGTGTGTGTGCAGGTTTTGCATATGAATGAAACAGGAGAGATAAAGAACAAGTGCACATATCATTTTGGTCACCTGACAAAAAAAAACAAAAAAAAAAACACACATCCTCATTAAAGATAAAACCAAGCCGGGGTATGAACTGCAGTGTGAACACTGGTGGTCACAAACTTCACCCAGACGAAAACATCACACACCACCACAACAGTCCAGGTGACAAACTTCACAGATGTGTTCCCAGAGACACACTAAAAATGTTCAGTTCAGTTGTGTTATAGCCTCACTGCATGTTTATCACCTGCCCATAAACTGACACAGTCATCCGACACACACACACACAGCTGCTAATGTGTGGAAAGGAGGCCTAATAAAAAAGAGAGAGATGGAGCCTGTTCATAACACAGGAAGCACCAGCACACGCACTTCCTTAATGAAATAACTGCCTGAAACAATTGCTACTATATCCCCCTCGGAATACTGTGTTACTGTACCCCCCTCACCCCCCTCTGGCTAATACCTCTCTTCTAAATCTGTATGATTCTGAGCCCTAAATCAGCATGGATTAGCACACTCTATCACTTGTGTGTTTTTGGAAGAACAAGGCGGGGTGGTACCATGGCATCAATTAGTTATGTAAATGCCATCATCATTATTTAGACTAGGTTTTGATACCTCTATTCTGAGCGGCGGGGTTTAAATGAAAGCTTAAAATGAAACGAGGGGAAGGGAGAATCTCTTCTGATGATATCCACACAGCCACGGATGAAATATTAAACAGAGACCTCCGGGGCACAGCGGCTATCTGATTGGCAATAAAAACCACTTGAACAATTTGGAACAGTGTTAATTGGGATGCGAGAGACAATGAGGCATGGTAGGAAGAGAGAGACCATGTGATCGCGGATCAGCTCGCATTATATTTCCTTTATTACCTCTGATTTCATCTCAAGCTAAAACAATATGCCATGTCTTCCCTCCTGTTCCGCACGCCTCGCCATCTGTTGTTTTTCTCACTGAATTGTTCTCTTATGTTGCACTTCGCTCTTACAGTGGCCAAGATTGTCTAACTGTACCTCAATTTCTACACTGGTGAAAAAAAAATGAAATGAACAAAAAGGCCTATTTCTACACAGATACATTTTCTCTCAGCCCAGAATGGAATGAGTCAATCTGTGGCCCTGACAGAAAGTGTAATCACACTCCAAGAAAAAAAGAAGAAGAAGAAGAAGAAAAGGCCAGTTTTGGCTCCAGGTAATGTCAGAGTCAGGATGGAGGTAGATAGAGCCTCATACCTCCCAAAAATCTGGGCTCTGTCAGCGCACAACATCCACACAGCAAACACTTTTACTCCCCGCTCCCTCTCGGGCCTTTGATATGTTTTAATAAATGTTAATAGAATACAGAGCGCTCGGGGTAGAGTTTAGAAATTACAAATTGCTGAGCTCATTCGCAGGCGTCCTCGAGGGACTTCTTGGACTCCAACACCTTGACACATTCCCTCGAGGGCTCAAACTGGGAAGGAATGAGAATTGTGCGAGAATGTAAATCGACTGGAGGGAGAGGCTGCCAAGAGAACACGCAGATGGTTGTGTCAAGCTGGCAAAGGACGGCGGGCGAGGGGGGTGGTGGGGTGGCACGTGGCTGTTTTTGGCACACCTCGAGCATCTGGCACCGATGGCACAGCGGAAACGTGCTTCCCCACAACGCCGCTCGCCACCCTCATTACCGACGACAGCCCCGCCCCCTCCCCTCTGTATTTGGCTTATCTCGCCACCCAGGATCCAGGGAGACAATGAGGCTGTGAAAATCCAGCCCCGCGTGTCCCCTCACTCGCAGGGGCCTCTCTGTTTGTGATGTGAATGCGGACGGCTGAAGGTTTACGTTAATCTCATCTCCGGACCGACCGAGCTGCAGCGGGATGGGGTGGTCGTGGGCAAGTGAAGTGCGGAGGAGAGTTGTAGCTGAGGTAAATACAAGGTTCTGTTGACAAGATGGAAAACCTTGCTCGCACAGTGCGCCGCCTCTCTTGAATGAATCAATGTTGTACACACTAAGCTCCCCAGTGGTCGCCTCTTACACACTTTTACGGCTCGTCTTGGTTCTTGCAGGCCTCTCTGGGTGTAATGACTGTAATTACAGAACTGTTTTCCTGGGTTTTCAATTGCAGGCCTTTTAAAGATAGTTATAATGTTGTCATTACCCACTTTCAAAGACACAAAAGGCAGGAAACAAATAAGTAGTTCTTGGCCTCTGTACGAGCTCTGAACGCAAAATTGTGGGTCTTTAAAATGGATCCACAACACTTGAGAAACGGGCTAATCCAGGGGTGTACATGACTGAGCAGGAGCTGAATGTTAAATTAGTACAAACTCCAGCAATGTTCTTAAGTACAGTTTAGAGCTACTTGTATTTTACTTTAGTAGCCCCCTTAATTCCACTTTATACCTGACCTCTAACATTTAAAAAACAGCTATAGTCACTGGTTAATGTGCAGATTACAACATAGAAAACCCATCATGAGCGACAGCCCCAATATTAAGTAATTACAATGAACTCCACCTAGTGTCACCGTGAAAAGGAGCAATCTACCACCACTTATAATGTGTTATTTCTTTACACCGTAGTGCTGGTACTAATACTAATAGCAGAGATCTGAATATTTGTTCCACCACTGTGACCGTGGCACGATCACAGCCAGAGACAGAGGATGAGAGAGACTACAAAGACTGAGAAAACACACAGACAGGTACAATAATAACAATTACAGCCATGCACTTGAAGCGAAGATATGGCGAAGCAGTCAGTGGTAAGCATGAGTCATACTCCCTCTCATGTTGTACACAGAAACACAGAGAGAAAGAGAGAGGGAGGAGGGGTGCTCAACGCTCTCCTCCCTACTGCGTCTGCACTATTTGTTTCCCCATTGCAGAAAAACTCATTATGGAGCACGGAAATATCTAAGAAGCCGAGACACCTAAGACCTGTGAACTACCTAATGTAGCATGTTATTAGAGTAAAACGCCAAACATTTTGGGACATGCACTTTGGCTTCAGTGCTGTTAGATGGGAAGATCGATAACAATTTCATCTGGCAAAGGGGAAATGCTAGCTTAGCTCTGTAAAGATGCCTTCTTAAGGTCTCATATTAACACAACATCCAGCACCGCGTGTACTTCATGAGCACAGAGAGGGGAAACTGGACATTGTAGTCCGAAAGGCAGCTGGGCATTGGAGAGTTTCGCATGTTAACACAGGTTGCTTTGAGATTTTCAAACTGCTAAATTAAAAAGTCCAGGTGAGGTTTGGACAAACGGATGGTTTGCTGGTTAAAAAAATACTCAATTAGTTTGCAAGATGATGGATCTGTCTTTTGGCAGAGGCTGTTTTCAGTCTGTCTCCAGAGTGTGCAGAAAGCTAAGCATTGTAATCTCACATGTACGTTGCAATTTATCCAGAATGATAGGGTTAGTATACAGCAAGGTTATTATCATGAATGAAAACAAACCAAAACTAAAATTGAAAAAACATTTTTACTATCTGAAATAAACAAAAAAAAAAAAAAATTAAAAGAAAAAATGATAACTGAACTAAAGCGTATTGTGTGTTTACAAAACTTACTACAATGTACTGAAATCATAAATAAAAATGCCCTTTATCTTTTTGTATTTATAACCCTTTTGGATTGATATGAAATCGATTTATTCCATTCCAGCAATTTTATATGAGCTGGCAGCACCGCCACCACTTCTCATTTACATGTACAGTCGGTCCATTTGGAAAGCTCGCACAAGAAGGCTAATCATGAGGACCTTGACAAAGTAGCCTCTCTGAGTAGCTCCCCCAAAACATCCCGGCTAGGTAGTACCAGGAAGGAGGAAACAACCATAATAGACTGCTTTCACCGACGACCAAATAGCTGCTGGTTAGTAAATACGCAGGAACACAACAAGCGGGAGGATGCATCGGTAAACATGTTTGAGACTGTGATGTCTACACAACTGTGTATCTTCCAAAAGTTCAGCCTTTCACTCAAACCAAAACTCAAATCACCCTGTGCTGCGAGAGTGAATAACCTTATTGGAGCTAAGATGGAAAGGGCAAAGCACAAATGAAAAGAATTTATAAAGGACACACCTGACAAGTAACTCAAAGTATGACAAAACTAAAACTTATATTAAACCTAATAAAAACTCAACTTTTAGAAGAAAAAAAAAGAAAACCAACAAAAACTAGCAAACCTCCTCTAAAAACGAATTCAAACTAACTAAATTAGAGAAAAAAAGAGTCAAAACAAAATAAAAGTAAACTATAATGAAAAATCCCAAACTATTATAACCTGGGTATACACACACAGCATGCACTGGCATTTGTTATTGCATAGGCTACTATAATTAAAGCACATTCAATACATGTACAAACTGTTATCACATCTTCTGGTGACGAGCAGGTGTCCATAAGGAAGAAAGGCTTGCAGGAATATCCTTTCCACTGTATCTGTGTATATTCTGCACAGAGCCTGCACACAGAAAGGCATGTCAGCCCTCTGGCAGGCATCTCACTAATGAGTTTAATGTACAAGACCAACAATCTGGTATCCATTTACCTCCTATGTGGCGATTCCTGCTAAGACCCAATCACTTGGCAGAGATGTGTCTTCGCAGCATCCAAAACCAAAAACACACAGCAGCATCTTATCTCCACTGGCACACAAACAAGTCCACACATTACAAAAGTGTGCCACATTGTTCTGATTTACACCAGACCTGGATCTTTTATATGACTCAACCGCTGAAGTCAATCACCGTCCCTGAAATAATATTTTTGAGCAAATGTGCAAAAAGATTATATTGAAACAACAGACCTATTGGTTCACAGATGGCACGGATTGCTTTGAAGCAATTGATTTATTTGATTGCACATAACCGTTGTTCACAGACTGTGAAATTTGTACAAAGTGCTTCAAAGGGCCCAATGGTGAGCAGCACTGAGGCTCCACAGGGGACTGTTCTGGCTCCGTTCCTGTTCACCCTGTGTGTGGCATACTCCAAATCCAACTCTGAGTCACATCCAGAAATAGTTAGATGACACAGCTACTGTGGCACGCATCAGGGACAGCTCCTGAAAGTGGCTGACATCCACCTGAAGGGGCCGCAGGTCTTTTGATGTTTGCAATACAATGCTGCACTAGATCTATATATCCATCTGTCTGACTCTGATTATCATGTTAGTTATCTTCCCAAACTTTTCAGCCAGCGACCCCCAAAATAACGGTGCCAGAGACTGGCGACCCCCGGAGGTGACTGAAACCTTCAAAAAAACATGCACACAGGACTCACACACTAACAGGCGTATCCAAACACAGGTGTAACAACAAGAGCAGAATAGCCTCACAACAAGGAGATGATTTTACATACAAGAGTTTACTATAACATAAAAGTCAAAGTCATGTCCATGTTACATTGTTGCTGTCATGTGCAAACTCAATTTTGTCACATTACTTCCTTTTCGATGTTAGCAGAAGAATATCTCAGTCCAAGTTATATCCGTAGTAATGAGTAAACATGTGGACGCTGTTACTGTGCAAATTTACATTTTGGGAATGAGAATGTTTCAGTGTTGATTTCACCTGGTGTGATGATTAAAATTTAAAAATACATTTTTAAATTTTATTCTCGCGACCCCCCTCTCAGCACCTCGCGCCCCCCTGGGCAGTCCTGACCTCCGCTTTGGGAACCCCTTGTCTAAAGATCTTATCTCAGTTTATGCACTTTCCTCTGAGAGACATTTCTGCAAATTCATCAGAGCATATATAAATGAACATCAGATTGCAATATGTACATATAATTCATACCACATACACATATTTATCCAGCATCATTATTAATTTCATGGCACTACCTCATTGTTTGCACGTCAGGCTATTGACCCCTTTTATTTAACAATTTTTTTATTATTCTTATTCTTCTTATACTTATTTATTGTTGGGTTGTTATTCGTTTTTCTTTTTACATGTAAGTACTCAGAGAACAATGCAAAACCGGAGTCAAATTCCTTGTATGTGTGCATACAATAAATCTGATTCTCATTCAATAACTGTCCGGCTGGCACTGGTTTAGAGACAAGATATAGTTTCCTCTCTCTCCCTCTCTCCCTCAATTGTCATATTCACATCCAAACTCTTATAAGAATAGGGCTGACATTGTTGCACAGATGTGTTGCCAACATGCCGATACACACTGTCAGTGCTAAAAAAAAAAAATTAAATCAAGAAAAAGACCTCACACTGCAGATGGATTATGTGAGTTGAGTTCAGTGTTTTTTTTTGTTTGTTTGTTTGTTTTCTTTGTATCATCTGCTCTGCAGAAGCGTCTTCTGAGAGATGGAGGATTATGGACCCAGTCCCAGCTCAGGCTGCTGGGCTCCGGCCCCAGCCACTGTGCAGCAGACTCACAGACTCAGACCATCCCAGCTTCCAGGCACAGGCACTGTGCTGGTTTATCCAGCAGGGGGTGTTTAACCAGCTCATCATGTTAAAGAGAGCTGCTGGGACTGAAGCACAAAGATCCTGTGTGTACCTCTGTGGCATTCACTGTGTCCTGCTTGCTCCGCATCAAGTGCTGTGATTTCCTTCTTTTCTCTTGCTCTCCACCTCCACTCCTACATTTGTCTCTCCCACTTCACAGAATTGCTTCTGACTGTCGACATCCAGACGAGGCACTAGGACTTAATTGCAGTGGTTGGTCATGGAGAACATAATACAAATGACTGCAGTTAGAAAACACATTTCCTAGGGCTGCCTGCTGCTTAAAACACAAACTAACGTGTTGCTGCATTGCTGTGTATAAATTGTTGTTTTGTGCTATTTATCTGAGTTGAGAACTAAAGGAAAATTGTGAAAGAAGCTTAGCTCTTCTGTTGAGAGAGACTCACATCAAAATCTGACAGCTATTGTCGATGTTTTGATCACTGAAAAATATTCACACTCCAACTCTCTTGTATCTTCACAGGGGATATTTGGATATGCTGCATCCAGCATGCTTTGGTCCCTTTGGTCTCTTACAGCAAGAAACCAGCAAAACAAACCACAAAAAATCACTTTTGATAGATTTAGAAAAGTTTCATTGGTGCCGTTTTCAACAAAACAAACTTATTGAACCACATAAGTAAATTAAAGCTAAATTTAGATGTCCCTACACTTTGCCGATGGAATCTCTGAAATAATAACAGAGCGGCTGAAGACTTAGAGGAGCCACTTATTACCCACGAGGCATTTCATTACCACCCTCATCGACCCGCAAGTAAGAATTCTTAGGTTTCAGGCTGTGCTAGATGACGCTTTGTGACAAATGTGGTAAAAACTGAGAGTGAAGTTCATCCATTATTTCAATGTAAACAATACTTTAGCCATGATGGCCAAGCCTCTGCCACATTGTCCTGTGAATGATTTACGACACACGGTGCCGACCGGCCTGCTTCGCCGTTGGAGGCTTGCGTTTTTTGAAACAATATACTACACAATCACACACATACACACACAAAGACACATAGAGGCAGGCCTACCGCAGCCTGGCTGCAACACTGTTTTAAATTACCACTCTCTGATGCAATTATGTCCCTTGCTGCGAAGGATGATGTTGGCTTTTTGTTTCACCACTATTTGTTTTCGCCGTGCGTTCTCTCCGGAGCATCCCAACAAAGACTCCATGACCTTGCCTCCCATTTAGACATCGCTATCCAACCGCGCAAAAACCAAAGGCGTTACTCTGAGGGGGAAAGAGAAAAAAAAAAATCACAATTGAAGAACAGTTCCCGGCGGAAACTCAGGGGAATAAGAACGGGAAATGGGATGTTCACTGATGTGCTGAGGGGTCCATGTGCATGCATGAAGGGTTTGTGTGTGTATGTGTGCGCGTGTGTGTGTGTATGGGTTATTCGTGTGCCTCCATGTAAGTGCGTGCATGTGTCCGGCAGTAACAAAGTAAAAAAAAAAAAAGCAGAAAAGGTGGAAACTGATTGTTCAACATCTTTTCGCCGTCGTCTTTCCTGCTTCCTCTGTTGCATGGCCACTGCACAGTCACGTGTTGGTAGAGGAAGCTGTGGAACGACTGCTTCCTTCAGCACTTTGTTCAAGTTACCAGAGCAAAAACGTAAAAAACTTTGCTTCACTTCACAGAAACTGTCTCAGTACTTTCCACCTCACAGAAGCAGAAGTACGACCGCAACTGTGTGTTTTTTTTACTTTTGGAGTCTGAAAGATGGTAATTTACAAATCAAGGTTGTGCAGTGATTTATATGAATCACCTTGTACGTACGCTGCTGAATGGTTGTCATTTATGAAATTACATCTGTGATGCTGATGTTACGTCCTGATGTGAGCTTTGAAATCAACAGGGAATTGTTGCCGGCGTCGCCGACAATGGACTCAATTATCTGCTTTTTTGGTTTCATTGAGTCCAGTGTGGGCTGTTTGACCCATAAAAATCAGTGTGGGCAGATGGCAGATCAGTAAATTACACATAAAAAGCCAGTTAATGCTGAAACCCATAGAAAACAGATAAAAGGAGCAAAAGAATAGAGTACTGATAGTGATTATCACAATTCATTTATCACTTATGCATCCGCCCTCCATGTCCTCACTTCACCCTTTTGCAGCAACACAGTGTTTCCTGCCTGCTAATAACACCATCAAGGTGCGATATTAACACAGAGCTGCAGCGTCTGTTAGCAGCCTCCAGTTATACAGGTTACACATCCGACAAACACCTTAATGGCTGCAAAGAGAATTGCTTTCCTTGCAGCTTCTATTTTGTTGATACAATGCCTAAATATATTACTCATCAGGGAGCATTCAATAGCCAAAAATCTACACAATACATTGTTTATCACTGTGTGTTTGTCCTTTGCGGCGCAGGGTCCAGCTGCCACTCCTTTGGTTAAGCGGGCTACACACTACAGGATAATCAAGGCTATTTTTGTCCCGATCTCCCCCTTCCGATCAAAGCCAGCAAAGGCCTGATTGTCTGATGTTTGCAAACAACATCGTGTCTGATTTTCCTGTGGTGTGAGGTGTGTTGTCCGGTCATTTTGTCTGGGATTTTGTGGGGTGTTCCGAGGGGAGTTGAACACGCACAGTGTGTAATGTCACGTGTACCGGACCAACAGCCAATCAAGACGTGAGCTGAGCAATTTTTACTCACCTTCATCTTGCGCTGTAACACATACAGCCCACATTCCCGCCATCTTCATGACCTTTTCCATTGTCGTTTTGTTTCTTGGTGGGTTTTTTCACACAGTAATAGGCCAATAACAACCACCATTGTGCCTTCCTGGTCGTCCGTCATGTTTGTTTCTACTGAAGTCACGTTTGACCATGCGAGATTTGGAATATTGAGCGTGAAGAACCTGATGGTCTGCTGAAGAATCGGTTATAAGATCAGAAAAGAGAGATCTTGTGCGAATCTGTCTTTTCTTATCATCAAGTGTGTGGTCTCCAAATCTGTGAAGGTTTGAAGAATCCTGTAATGTGTGCCAGCCTTTAAGTACTATTACCCACCAAACATTGCAGGTTGAAAAGACGTGCAGATGACGTCAGTTTTAGGTCGGTCCGTCACAGACCAGATCTCGACGTCTATGCAACGTAGAAAATAGGTCGAAGCTTCGACATCAAAATATGACCCTTTTTAGACGTCGCTATGACGTTCAGAATCTGGATGTCATATAAAGACCAAATATAGACGTCGGCTCAACGTGCATAATAGGTCGAGATGTAGACGTCATTATTGGACCTTTTTTCGACATTTGCGACGGATCGGCTCCCGCACTGTGCGCGCCGCTCGACAACATCCGCACACACGCACACCGCCGATCGGACCTCATCTCGACGTTATATCGACGTCCTTAAGTGGACTCATCTGGACACCGCTGTCGACCACGATATTAAACACCCCCACTGCGCAATTTATGGTTCAAAAGACGTCTATATGACGTCTTTTCCCGACG
>OMNW01011268.1:0-21030 GCA_900303245.1 Selene dorsalis | reverse complement strand
CACACACACACACACATAGGCACCGGAGAGATGCAAGCCACTCAGTTTACTCTACGGAGGCTTATGGAACTTCTGGTTCCCCACAAATACACAACCCAACAACTCCAAAACACTCTGGTGGGCAAGTTGTGACCTTCACATTCACCACACAAATTTGCCAAAATGTTGAACTATCCCTTTAAAGAGAAATAAAACAAAGAGCACAAATAAAATGTGATATTACTCACAGTTTATTTACATTGATTGATTGATTGATTGATTGATTGATTGATTGATTGAGAGAGGAGGTCCCGCATCCAATCAAATAGGTACCGGTTCTGATTGGCGAGTCGTGTGGGTGCTCAACCTGTTCAGTGGGTGCTCGAGCACCGGCGGGATCGGCACCTATGCACATACACACACACACCCTCTGACGGAGGTGTGGGGTTTGGTCTCAATTTGTTGACGGCACTGTTCTGTTGTTGTTTTGTTGTTATTACTGTTAAACATATTTGCCTCTGAGTAAACGCCTTCTTGCTCTTTCTGATAAAGGTGCTCTTGGAAATGATGGCTCCTCAAGACAGACACTCAATGACACTCTCACAATGTTTGCACTTGCACTTTTCCACACACATTTCCTCATATACATTGTAGCACAATTCATTGTAGCTATGGAAGGCTCATACATCTTTGTATTTATTGTATTTATTTGTGGGGGAGGGTTATATGGGGGCGGAGATGTTGCGAGTAGGCCATTCAAACTGTTACCCTTGTTACCCTCTCCCTCTTTTTCACAGCCCAGTGTTGGCAGTCATAAACCTCTGTTATTCCTGATTCTCTACCACCAGTGTGGGGAGACTGGTGGTTACCAGTTTAGCAGTTTGCCAGACTCTGTTCCTTCAGGTTTCCAGACCTCTGTATGGGACATTCAGACCTGTAGACATCAAGATGACAGCTTTAGGTCTTTAAAAAAAAACAAAATTAAGAACAAGTATATGATACATGATATCAGACAACAACCCAAACAAGACAACAATGACATTAGGATAAGAGAACAGGACACAAAATTAAAATGTACACCAAATATTAGCTGCACATGTGTGTGTGTGTGTGTGTGTGTGTGTGTGTGTGTGAGAGTTGTTGTGAGTGGGCGTGTATTGTAACTGTGCCCCTTTGTTTTCTTTTCTTTTGGGTGGTGTTGGTGGCAGTGATGGCGGGGTGGGGAGGCGGGGGGTTAATTAAAGAGCATGCAGCCAGGCTGTCTGGCCCAGTCCCTGGGCCCCTGGCTGCCACCTGGGACTGGTTCATATCAAGTTGCCCTTTAGTTTTAAGAGAACTAAACATGGTAAATGACATTTTTACAACTGATCTGTGGCTTCATGGTGACTGTGAGGTGTAAATGAGGTGTAATCAAAAGCAGAATTAAAAATTGGCTCCATATTTATTGTATCTGAGCATCATTAAAAATCCATTATCAGCAGCAGAACTTCATCTATCAAGGATTTAAGGAGATTGCTTCACTATAAAACAAATATGTGCTGTTTGTAGACACTGGTCTTGTCAGCTGCTCGGCATGTTGTGGCCTCCTGATGTTCTTTGACAGAGGAACTATTCTTCAATGCTTGGCCAGGTTTTTGTTGCGTGACACTGATGTGGCGTCGACATACAACATATAGGCATCTGGTCTCTGGAGATTGTTTTGCTCCCTTTACAGAAAAGCTAAGGCTAAATCCATTGTTTGATTGCTTTCATACTAAAGTGTATTTACTTTGCGGTGAACTGAATCATAACTTCCAGACTCCAGGCAGCCTTTTTCCTCATCTCTGGCAGGGATAATGTATTGCCAGTCCCCAGCTCTTAGTGAGTTGGGTGCTAATGAACCTAGTGTTAACCCCAGCACTTCCAGCACTGAAAGAAAGTCATTGTAGCACAAAGTTAGTAAGCGTAGTCCATCCCAGGTCAAGGGATACACTCCATGGACATGTGTCCTTTTATTTTCTTAGAAGATTTGCCGATACTGCTGCTATGTGTGTTTGAGCAGACAGAAAGAAGTCCACTTTGCATCTTCATTTATGTGTAAAAATACTCAAAAAAATGGTCTTTTTAAATACTTTTTTAATTGTATCTTCACATCTAAAAACATCTTCAGGGGTTGTTTTACTAAAAGATGGCAAGTCTTCATATCAGCCTCAATTTATACAGGCAGATAAATCCTAAATAGTACAAGATTTTATCATCGTTATTACTTTTTTCATTATCACATTGAGGTTTATGGAAGTACACAATGATAATATCTCCATGGGTTCAATATGGAGTCACAGTGGGTTTTTGCAAGCGTTAAAAATCTCACTACTGAGTTGCACACTGGAGCCAAGACACCATTTGTGCAGCTACAAGCATATGAGTGGAATTGGTATTTAGTTATGATAGTAATGAGACAGTCAACAGCAGATCAGTGGACAGATCTGAACAGCTCCAGGCCATTCGCTATGGCTTTCGTTTGAATTAAAAAGCTGAATGGAGCCTGGAAAGACTGAGAGCGACTTAATGATTAATTCAGTGTTTTTGGAGCCATAGATATAATTGGACATTATAACCAGTGAGATTTCTGTATTATCATTTCATCTCTGGCAGTGAAGCGGATTTGAATACACTGGTGACAGCTGTTGCAGGTGCAAAGCTTTAAAAATAATAGTAAGAGAGAGTTAATAAAAAAGGAAAATCCATTGTGGAGGAGTTTTTTTTTAAAATCCTGATGTCTCTTGCCTCTCCTGTTCCTCGGCTGCTCGCTCCCTCGCTCCCTCCCTCCCTCCTCAGCCCTGTCCACAAGCTTCTGCCTCTGAGAAAGCGATCTCTAGCATTTCACCAGCCCTCCCCCGAGGACCCTCCGATAGATCTTTTAAGTCCTCTCCTGTTTTGATAACCCTGCTGCTCTCAGGTTCACCACCTGCTGTATGCTGCTCTCTGTCTGTACTCCCTCACTTTAGTCTCTCTACTTCTTTCACCTGTACAAACATAATGCTCTTTTATTTTTAATGAATTGTGTTTTGGTTTATCTATAAAACAAAAACTGTAAGCACTTCAATACAGTATGATATAAACAGATAAAAACAGCAACTCATCACATTTGAGAAGCTGGAATGACTGGATATATTCACTTCACAATTAAAAATATTTGATCAGTTGATTTTATGGTGTTTAATTGATTTATTGATGCAATTAATCATCCCAGCACTTATTAGGAGCCAAGGTGAGGTGTAGAAATGATCCATTGAACTGTGTGCGATACTTAATGGCTGTGTCAACATGCTAAGCCTAAAACTTGTTTATATCTCTAGATAGGATTTCAAATGAAGACACATGGGAGTTTATGGGACTCACTTTTGGAGCTGCAATTTTGGCCTATCTGTGTTGGTTTCATTTTCCAGCCACACAAGTTGCTGCCAAGTTAGGACTTGTTTTTAGGATTAGAATCCAAATTGGGTTTGGGTTACAGTACATGGCTAGGGAATACATTATGTTGACGAGCAGCCCCCACAGACATAGTAAAACAGGGATATCTGTGCACGTGCGTGTGCGTGTGTGAGAGAGAGCACGTACGGCAGCAAAAGCACTTGGCAGACTGAGGTAGGATTTCAAAGCGAAACCATCCATGCATGTGAGCTTGTGCAGGTTGTGTGTTTGTGTGTGCATAAGAAGGTATCAAGGGATTTTGCTGTCGCTAATCTTCGGTATTGACCCTCCAATAACAGCCACTAACACCCCATCACACACACACACTGCGACGGTTGTTGTGCCCCTGCAGGGCTTAGCAGTGGGCCTCAGCTTCCCCTGTGCCACTATATATGCCATCTGGCAGCTTCAGATGGTTTGATAACTCCACACCGGGGTCCTGCTCTTTCATCATGTGGAACTGAGCCAACTGAACCAACAAGAAGCAACCAGCTCCTCATCGAACCCACTGACAACACCAGTGTCTGACTGCAGATGCAGCCGTGTACAAGCCACTTCTCATTTATAGTTGATCATAAACTAAAAAATAAAAATTGGCACTGGCTGTCAACTATTAGATTTTTGTATAAAAGCCTCCAGATAAGACTCTAAAGTTCCTATTTTTACCACCAGCTTGTAGTTTCTATTTGAATACTGCTGCCAAGAGAGACATAAGAAGAGGAGCCTCATTGTTTAGTGGTGTGTGCTCAGCTATCTCTTTTCCTTCTCTTTCCTCTTTATAAGTGGATGGTTCACATGTTTTTCTTTCTCTGTTTGAATCTGGCAGTGAGGATAAGGAATAAAGGAAGAGGCAGGACGGAGACTCTCTCTCTCTCTTTCCTCGTTAGTGTGGGCAGCAGCAGAAGAAGTGTCCCCTCTTGTCTTTGTGAGACATGTTGGCTCGTGGAAATCCTAATCTGCACTGAGGAAATGTGGGTGGAGACACATGCACATACACACACTATGTGCAGAGTGTGAGAGAGGCCATACAAGGGTTCTTTGCTCCCTTACCTGTGATTATGAACTGGAACATGTTGGTGTGAAAGTGTATGTTTTTAATTAGCATGTGGTCAGAGCCCAGATCAAAGCTGGACTTAAGAGTTTACTGTACATAACTGAAAATGATATTGATCCTTTGACTCTAATTGAGATGGATATTAAACATAGAAAAAAATCCACCATGCTGCAGTCGGACCAGGTGTCATCACACACATATATCGCTCTAAACGAAAGTAAAACCCAGCATGCATTGTGTTGAGCAGGTCCTGTTCTACAGCAAGCCTCTATGACAACCTCACTGCTCCATGTTAGGGTTATGAGGGTTATGGTTATTGATGTCCTGGAGGGATGGCCAACATGATGGACACTTCCTAAACAATAAGTCTACATAAAACTCAATTAAAACACCACAGCATGTACATGCTGGAGGAAACAAAACTGTCACATAGTGTAGAAAAACCATATTTTCTAACACTGTAGCTGCATTAACACATGTCATGTTTTATTATTTTATTGCTGTTTTTCACAGGCAGATCTCAGGTTATATTTGTTTCAGCTGCCTGTGCACCACTTCTGTAGTAAAGAATGATATTTTATAGATGACAGAAATCATAGCACACCTTTCAGCTGTTCTACTTAAAAAAAACAAAAACAAACTGTTGCATAATTTTATTGACACAAAATTCTAAAGGTTTCATCTTTCTTCCATTTTTTTGCACAATATAAAATGTGTGTAGAATGAATTACATTTGCCACATGGCTTTTAAAATTAGTCTCTGCCTGTGGTTGTACAGTAGTGAATAGTAATCTGGCTATAAAGAAATGAATGTGAACTAGCTCATTTAAATCTGTGTGAAGTGAAATTTTAGTGGGCTCTGGTGATGAGTGAACTGGTACAACACTGGTCATCACATTATAAGCTGGTGAGTGGTGCACTTTGAAAGAAAACCTTTCATGCAATAAGCAGTAATAATGCTAAGTGCATGAGGGCATCATAAACTCCACAGATAGAGCTGCTCTGGTCCTAATATGTCCTGTGCCTATTCAGAGGCTGATGTAATATCCTGTTCCTGTTATTTATAGCTACCAAGAGGGAGATGATTGCTCTCTGTCTTGGTCTTTCCCTCTCTCTCTTACACACACACACACACAAAACAAACACTTTCTTCTCCTCCCATCTTTCTCTCTCTGCCTCGGGATGTTTGGAGACTGAAAATTTCCTTTTCTAAGAGCTGAAATTCATCAGACTATTGGCACATCTGTTTCTCTGCAGGCTTTTGCCTTGAAGTGGGATCTCAGTATGAAGTGAGGTTCTTTCTTCATTACACCCAGGACACCTTCATTACATCCAGGACAATGCTTTCTGGAGTAATCCCTTCCAGCAACTGTCAGAGAAGATGTGGATCTCTGTCTGCGCTGTATCACTTTGGAATCAAAGCCAGGGTTTTATGCCCCCTGAAAACGCCTGTCCATTGTTACATTTCATTATGTCTTCTCCCTGCTGGTTTTCATATGCAACTTTTTACTCCACCAGGTGTGATATCATTAGAACTGATTTTTTGGTTTGCAAGATCCCAAAGTTAGCCTAAAGGCAAGATAAAGTAGGTAAGAGCAGAGCAGTGTGGCATCATTAACTGGTTCATGAATAGCTATATAACAGGTCCATCATTTGCAGGAACCAAACTATATTCTCCTCATTATCATGTCATTTATTCTCACTTCGATCATTAGGGTTAAAGTTTTTTTTGTTTTTTTTAACATGGAAAGAATATTTGCAGCTCTTGTTCTTTGCTGTGTAGACTGCGTGACGGTCTCATTAATGCAGCAATAGATTTCTTTCTTTATTTATGTGTATTTTGCTTTTGACTGCAGAGAAAGACATTTTGTAAGTGGACACACATTTTAAAAAAGAACATGTCAGTAGATACGGCTAGGTTTTTCACAATATCGAAGCAGTTAAAGAGACGTTAAAGAAGGGTTAAAGAAGCTTTTAGCACAGACTTGTGCACCATTATGTTTCAGGTAATCTATTACTTCATAATCAATTGTCAATAATCACTCAAGTGTGTTTTATGCTCATTATTTCTGTGGTGAAATGAAAATAGAAAGGAGCAAAACATACTGATAGAGAGGTGATTGGTTGACACCACCTTATCTTTTGGCTCATCAATAATATGTCCATGCTGTTTGATATAACTTGATTCCCACGGATTGTTTTTTTGTTCAGTCTCACATGGTTTGTGCAGAAATTTGTAGTTCAGCATGAGCTGCATTTCATCAATCTTGAAATTAGGCAAGGGCAGCCTAAAATGTGACTCTCAGACCCAGTGAGATCTTTTTAAATCCACAGACTCTAAATTACAGGGTGCTGATAATCTTAATTGCCCACCATGATACTGCCAACAGTTGGGTCACAGATTGGGGTGTGTTATGTTATTAGCAGCTAATGGAACCTGATAAGCCTTAAGCCTGCTGCAAAAAAATGCAGAGCAGTTCACAGAGGTCAGATAAACCCACAACTTTCAGTGACTTCACATTGAAAGTTGTTACACATTTTACCGTAAAAACACATGGAAGAAGAAATTAAAGTGTGAAACTGGTGGAATTTTCTTTAATTGCCAGAGGCAAGGAAATCTTTACTGTCGTCACCTCTACTTAAATCAGGAAAGAGCCTCACTCTCTCAAATACATCTTCTTATGGATATCAGCACTTCAAATTAAACACCAGCAAAGTGTATGTGACGTTTAAAAACAGAATTAGGGTCTCAACACTATGCACTTAACTTCAATCCTTATAGCCCCGCAACAGAGGCCAACCTTACTAATGCTCTTTTGGCTTCATGTGATTTTAAAAGGCTGATGCACCTTAAAGGTTTGAAACCACCCTTAAGGGCATAGTCTTACATGGGCTTACACACAGTTCAACATTACAGAAGGTTCAGCTTTGTTGCAGCATTTCAGCACCACGGACAGTTCACCTCCACCTAAGGCAGGCCAGAGGAAAGGTTTCTGTGCGTAGCAGAATACTGATTGTATCCCTGAATCCCTCAAGGCTCATTCCTCCTGCTTGTCCACAGTAATCAGACGTGAAGGTCACCCATGTGTCCACTTTAATGGTCAAGTGCCTGTGACCACTCACTGATTGCCAACAGACAACACAATGTAGACTAGATGTTTCTCCTAGTAAAACAAGCCACCTGAGCTCCAGCCTACTTTCCATGGGGGTGTTTAAAAATGGTAAGATATTACAGGATATGGTTAACAACATTCACCAGGTTATCTGAACTGTCTCTGAAATCTGAAGGTGGAGGCACTGCTGCTCTCTTATTTAATGATAAGTGTTGTTTCTCTATCTAAGATGATGATATAATATGTGTACATTTTCAAGTTTTCACTGGACATCTGTCAATAGTAGACAGCTGTGGATAGAGGATGGAGAGGGTTGTCCACTGATCGGAGAGCTAGTGATGATTCCCAACTACTCCAGACTGCCAGTTGTCAACTTACTATTGCCAAATCTCAAACTGTCACCAATGTATCGTTGGTGTGTATATGTGATAGAAGAGGAAACAATGTGCTGTGTGAGTGAATAGATGAATGTGCCTTGTAATGTAAAATGCTGTGATTGGTTGACACGCTGAGACATTATCTATGCAGTTGATTTACCATTTCCAGTTTTCTTTACTCTTGTTGAACCATAAAATCAGTTTTCAGAAAATTATATTGGTGTTTGGTGACCCCTGGACATTAACCTTAGGGTGTCACCCCCTGGGATCTGTAGTTCGTACATGCAAACAAAATCCTAATCTTTTTTAGAATATTTGCCTTTTATCACTTGAAAAAGTGTACTGTATTTTTTTCTTGTCACTGTCAAACATCTGTATTTCGTGATCTAAAGTGAGGAAGCAGAATCGAGGCAGGTCTCTGTCTCTTTAGGTCGAACTGACTCAACAGTTGAACTGAACGCTGTTACATACTAGTATCGAACCTTTAAAAACGGGCATAATTGTCGCACCCGCTACATTTCCCATTTTCCAGCGTGTTCCCGAATGCAACGCGGGCCTGTGCACGTGCGTGAGCTACCTGAATAATGACTTCCGGAAAAAAGAAAAAAGAAAAACTCCCACTAATATGAGTCATTTCTAATGGTTTTTCTAATAGTGTGAACACTAATGAAGAAACCTACCGCCACTGTCATATTCTTATTTTTAACATTTTGCTTAGAGTGACCGGAAGTGGTTTCGTCTGTTTTTCTTGAGTTTAAATGAGACTCCACGGTGTTATGCCTCAGAGTTTCCTCGACCAGGCTCATCTTTGGTATCTCCATGACAAGTCGTCGAAAGTTCATATTTATGCCACTTGGTCCAAGGTGCGAAAAAGACACAGTAAAGTCAACCTGCTGTCTGAAAACAGTCTTTCCAAATGTGGCAGAAAAGTGTCGGAAAGAGCCAAACCCGTGGGTCACGGTGAGTTAGCTAACAACTGTTTCACTCTTTGCTTCCTGAGCCGTCCTCTGCTGATGTGACAAACCCCGGTCACATTTCTATGGGCTTTCTTTTCTCTGCGTGTATTGCACCTGTATTTGAGACAAGATGGCGCAACGCTATATGTGTTAAATTGTTCCGTGACCCTGCAGTGAGTTCCGGGCTGATATGATCCATTAGGTTGCATTTTATTTGGTTTTTAGCCTCTGGGTTTTGGTTGCTGTCTCTCTAACTGTTGGGGGTTTACAGTCGTATGTTGACGAGTTATTAACCCTATGAATGTTTTTGAGACATTTCGCATTGATTCAGTGATTTCCTTCAGCTTAGTGTTTACACGCAAAGCAAATGAAGACGAGTGAAAGCACTGGGGCGGAGGCTGAGTCTTCCCCCTGTGGTCTGGTTTGCTGACACAGACGGGGGCCCACGCTGCTCCCGCGTGGAACACTCTACATAATATTTTTAGGTTAGACACTCTGGTTAATCATAGATCACACAGTGGGAAGGCAAAGCCTGATTTAACAGTTTTAAATTGGAAGTGCTGTCATCAGTGGGATGATCACGTTTGTGTTTGTGGTGATACAAGAAGCTGTTCCAGCAACTTTCAGTCATGTTGCTGTGGGATGTATTCAACTGTTTACATTTTTAACTGAGGTTATTGTTGTATCTGCTTGTTCACATGTGGCAATCTGTGGTGTATAGACATAAGCGGCTTTCAAAAATACAAAGATTTAATCAATTCATATTGTTTATTTTAAGATATTTGACAATGCAGTGACTGGGGAAAGTGAAGATGATTTATATTCACAAGTTAACGTCTCTCTCTGATCACCAGAAAAAGCCAAACTTTAAAAATCCTGTAAAAACTCATGAAGGTCAGTGCTGCGGACTCCACCTGACATGAAGCCGGCTCCTCTGTCTCATTCCTCAGAGATGATTCAGTGTGTGTAAAGCAGAAATGTCACTGACTGTGCTCGTGTGTGAGCGCTGCACCCTGACCTCTGCTGCTGCCTTGCTTTTAACTTTGGGCTTGTTGGTGACCTGAAGCAATATTTTGAGCACCTCCCTGGCGGGCGCTGTGATGGGTATTAGCTCCTGTTCATATGTCCTGCTGAAGGTAAATTGCACTTGCCATTGTGTACAGTGTAAGTCTGCTCTCAGATGCTTTGTTTGTAGTTAAGTGAGAGGCTGGGCCCTCAGAAATTCATGCAGTGAAAGTTTGAAGGATTTCAGCAAAGCATGCATTATATTTGTCATAAGAAAATTAGGCTTGTCAGTGACCTAAGAGATTGTTTTTATCTTGTTCATGAATGTGTTGTTTGATTTGTAGAATCCCCTGATGACTAACAAATAAAATGTAATCTTAATGCTTCATTAACAGTTTGTATGTTGTGACACATTTTACCTTTATCAAAAATGCATCTCCTGCAGTTTGGATCTTGCTCTTGTTCTTAACTTGATCACAACAATAATATCATTTTCCACCACACTGTCATTTGTGACAGTTTTCCTCCCACACGAATAGAGAGATATGATTTTCAGTATTATACTATATACAGTGGCATGCAAAAGTTTGGGTACCCCTGGTCAAAATTTCTGTTCATGTTACTGGCTAAGTAAGTGGAAGATGAAATGATCTCCAAAAGGCATAAAGTTACTGATGAAACATTCCCTTTATATTTTAAACAGTTCATACATTTTTCATTTTCATCTTTTACATTTTCAAAATGACAGAAAAGGCAAAGGGCCGCAGCAAAGGTTTGGCCACCCTGCATAGTTAGTACCCTTTGGAAACTACGTGTAAATAGTTAATAACTTGTCTGATACCTTGGTCAAAGTTATCTGGGAGCTCAAGTCTCCTGGGTTTCCCATTCTTTTGCAGGGTGCTGCTTTCTTTCACTCTTTCACTCTAAAATTGTAGAAGACAAAAACATTACACTGATATTGCTTAAAATATCACAAAAGACTGTTTCATGTTTAACTTTATGCCTTTTGGAAATCATTTCATCTTCCCCTTGCTTAACTGTTCACATTAACAGAAATTTTGACCAGGGGTGCCCAAACTTTTGCATGTCACCGTATGTATCACCTCATCTGCACAACTTTGAATTGCACTTGTTAGAAGCATGTAAGTTTTGTATTTGACTGTAAAATAGGCTGGAGAGTATGGAAGGAAATGAGTGTATCTGAACAGTGTGATTGGTGTTGTGTGTAAGCAGCAATCAGCTGTGCAGAAAAGCAGCCACTGACGCTGTGGGAGCAGGAAGCTGTGGTAATTCCCTGTTGAGTTGATTGTAGACTAGAACACGCACGTTGTCTTGTCCACATCACTCATGACGCTTACAGATTTAAACATTTAGTTTTTTATTATATTAGAAGATGAAATCATTAGATTAATTATCATACAGAAAATATAGTTCCCATATTTCTTTTGCTTATTGTTCCCTGTCATTTCTGTTGATTATTTCAACTTTAATTGTGATATTTGAACAAGGTTTTCTTAGTTGTTGACAGTTTTGGAGCCTCCTCTGCTCAGGGCTCAGACTCCCTCTGTTTGTGGAAGTGAAATTTGCTCCATATTCAGGACCTTGCACCTGTTTGTCAAGCCGTCTGACTGGTCAGAGATCCAGGTCTGACAGGGTTTGGCACTACTCAACGTGCTCGGACTGCCGCATCCGACTGTCAGAAATCAGCCCGAGACTTGACCTAGTTCATTCCACAGTGTTTGCGTTATTGTGTTGACATTTAAGCACATGGCAAATCCATAAGTACTGCTGTAATTGCTCAAGTATGCGTGGTGGAAGGATTTACATGCAAACTGGAAGAAGGAAACGCGATCTGCAGTGTGCACTGATGGTAATGGAGCTGGCCTGAGTGAGTGTGGGGTTAATTGATAAAAGGCTTTTTTTTTTTACTGGTGTCTGCAGACAGATGAGGGAGCTCTATGTGTCTGAATGAAACTAACTCTTCATCAGGTCCTGGAGCATAGAGGAAGCTCCATCTTTATTAGGGGTCTATCATGTCCTACTGTCCTCCTGCCCTGGCCTTTTCTGCAGGTCACTACGTTTCACTCCACTCATTTAGCAAATCTCCTCGACCAGGATTACTGCTTCATAGGGATTTAGGATTTCTACCCGCCCAACACATGTTGCACAGTTAACTGCTGGTGTGTTGTGCTTCCATGTCTTTTCTGCTTCTCCATGCGTGCAGTCTCGGTGTCTCTCTCTGCTATGCTATCTGAGGGAAGATATGAGGAAATGATGGCACAGCATGAAGACAAATTGTAGCTTTGAAGACACACTGCTGCATCTTTTTGGGTTTTTGAGATGGAAGAATATTGAAGAGATGGCAGAGCAATAAGCAGGTTTGCCGGAGCAATAACATCGCAAGATTATTGACCAACTGTTGATACCATTGGGAGACAGAAGCTTGTTTTTTTTTCTGTGGCTTTCTCCTCCTCGGATGTTGCTCTGAAAGACCGATACAGTTAATGTATCGGTCATTTTCTCTCAAATGAATTTTTTATGGGAAATTTCTTTTGACTTTTAGGCAGGAACTTGATATTTCAGTTATTCTAAATGAGTATATCCAAGAAGAATGGCTTTTTTCCCGTGGGCCCAGTGTCCTCAGCCCTGATGTGTGGCACTGGTGCGGCCCCCACCGCAGACAAGCCCGGGCCTCCGGCTAAAGGGGCTTTCTCTTCAGAGGGGGACAAAGACAAACAGAAGAGCCAGAAGGAGGCCTCTCTGTCCTGTGTGGTGGAGGAGTTCTTCTGGATAGGCAGCAGCATCGTGGCCTTCTCTAAGTGGCGGCTTGGCTACATGGGTAAGATGCACTGTGGAGCGTGCTGCAGCTTTTCTCTGTGGTCAGTGCAGGTGAGACTGTTCAGCTGTGAGACTTTAGGTTCACAGAGTGGTGTCGTGGTGTAGCTCTTTAAAAAGCACTGTCCTCCAGGTTGAGGAGGCCGCAGGATCTGCCCTCTCTTGTTCTCATGGCAGAGTTTTTAAATCTGAGATGGCATTTTATTGCTTGAAAGTTAAGATGAGTTCCTCTCAGTGAATGATTTACATCTCAGAAGTAACTGTATCCTTATCTTTTTCCTGTCAACCTGGGCTGTCAGCTTTATCTGATCGACTGTTGTGGCGGTCTGAAGACTCTGAGCGAGATTTATAGGGAGAAAAACCAGTTCTCCTGCTGAGATTGCAAAACAGATACAGATTTTAATTGGTGAAATGATCGTTTTGATCAGTGAATACTCAGACTCGGCACTGAACTACCTGCTCGGTTTGTTGAGTATTATTGAAGAAGGCCAGAGAAAAACAAGTAACTGAGTCTTTTGATATTTTGATGGTGTCTGTTAAAGAGACAACTATACACATGTATGACTGTGGCGAGATAGCAGTGTAGGCAGTAACTGTTTATGAGAGATGTTTATGTGACAGCTCAGACAGTGACTGATGCCAGATTTTAACCAGGAACTCCATCACCCACTCTCTCCCTTTTGCTTCTCACAGTACCTCATGCTACCTTCATGCTGTCCAGAGAAAATTCACATCTTCATCTTTTATGATGTGCCTTGTGATTAGTGTGAATGCTTGATATTCAGGGCAGAAGGAACCGGCTCCCCTGCAACCTAAAGCCATAAAGACATGAGACTTGAAAACAGCACTAGTTGTTTATGAGCAGGGCTGGCCCGTGGCCCGTGGCAGACAGGTCCTTTTAGTAAGACTGGAACTCGCAGTAGGGATTGCAGGTCATGAAGTCAACATTTAAAACATTTTTGTACTTTTTATTATGCAGAAAGTGCAGAGTGCTCAGACTGCAGAGATATAAAGATTTTTCCTGTTGAGCGTTATTCATTCTCCCAACTCACAAGTATCAAAGAGGCTCCATGTGTTTAACCTTTCCACCACCACCCTGTCAGTCTTCATCAGGTTTGCTGCTTCTACGTCAGCAGAAAGACCATCTGCACCATGGAATCACCTGTGTTTGTGTGGCCACAACATATGGCAACCAGACAATCCCACTGGACTTAACCTGGTGCCCTAACAGTGGAGAGTAGCTAAACCCACCTACTTGGCCTATATAGTGACTGTGATGGCAGCACTGGCAGACGCCCAGATCTCCCTGCCGTGTCACCTAGTTTACACCGTCTCATCTCACCTGGCCTCAGCCTCAGCTGTGTTTTGGTGGAGGATGACTACTTGGCCAGTCGTCTGCTTCCTGCTTTAACCCCATTAACAAACAGCAGGGCTGCTAATGCCTGTCAAGTACTGAGGGTGATGTAGGTCGTCCCATTAATAGCAACAATGTACTTCCAGGAAGAGGTTGAAATAATTATAGTAACCATGATAATAATATTCAATAATGATAAAAAATGTCAAGACTTTATTTGTACACCACTTTTCAGTACTGTACAAGTAACAAAGAGTGTCACAACGGAAAACATCATCACAAAAAAGTTTGTAAATTAAAGTTATGTATATTAAATTTAAGACACATATCACAATAAAAGCTTTTCTTTTAATATTAAAGTCATAAGAAGTGCAATAAAACATTATGTGTTCATTTTAATTGTAGGAAGTTGGAGAGGGTTGTTACGTTGGACTGTTCACAGGCAAGACAGAGTTGTGTGTCAGAACAGTGAAAGTGGAAATTATGTCTCTGGGTGATGATGCTGAAAGGGAGAGGGGGCTGTAAATGGACAGTAAACAGGAGTGAACCTTGGGGGACACCAAGGTAAGCAGCAATGGACATGGAGAAACACCCATTTGATACAAAGGTCCTTAACTAGTTTGAGCCTGTATCACAGATTCCTGCTCACTTGTCCAGGCTGTTGATGATGGATAGAACTAGAGCTTCATTCCTGATGAAACATCTTTTGAATGTGGCATATATATGTATAGGCAGCATTTCCAGTTCATCTTGGAAATAGTTTCACACCCAGTCCTGCTTAGCTCAGATGAAACTCAGATGATGAAGAATATCCATCTAGATGATCTAGTATAATATATGGGTCCATAGAGAGAGAGCGAGAGCAAGAGAGCGTGCGAGAGAGAAAGAAAGGGGGCAGGGCAGGGCTGACTGAATCAGGGTTTCGCTGGGTTGCGCTCAGCCCGACAGTGAAACAAGATTTTACTGTTTTGAAGTGACAAAATAGAACATCAATATGTGGTGGTCAAGGCTGATACTGTGGTGGTCCACCATAAATAAAGGAGTGTATGAGGAACACTGAAGTGACGACCTTTCTATGAGCTGCTGACAAGACACAAGTATTTAGTCACAAATTGACAATGAGCTGTTTTAACGATTGAGTTTTGAAGTGCAAAGTCATTTCAACGTATGAGGGAGAAGAAAAGAGAAAAGGGCCATCACAAGAAGCTGTGAGGAAAGTAAGCAGTGGAAAGGGTACGCACAGCAGACAGAGACAGAAACACCAGATGAACCGTTGTAGAGTTTGACAGTAAAAAAAGAGCATGCAGACTGTTTCTGAGGGAACAAAGATGGAGCAGCAGCGTACACATGTACAACACCTTGTCGAGATGGAGAAAGAGACAAAAGTGGAGCAGACACAGAAAGGCAGCACACTCACTACTAGTGGGGGTCTGGGCCTGTTGCCATGGATACAACACAGATTTAAAGTGTGTGTTGATGTGAGGAAGATGCATTTTGGAGGAACGCTGGATGTTCACTGGGTGTTCAAATGGCTGAAAACAAGCTCAGATCCTATCTGCACGCTTGATTAATGAGAGCACGGAGACGCCCTCATCAGGAGCAGCAACAAAGGGCCAGACACAAATGCTCCTTTGACTGGAGAAATTCCCCCGATTTCTTTCTCTTTGCAACAGCACAGATTGGTGTTTTTTAATGAGGACATCACGCACCAGAGTGTAAATGTGATAAAATCAAAAGTGACATATTCATACCCAACACTATCCCAGCACCACATTAGAAACACTAAAAACACTAAATAATCTACAGAAATGAGAGGATCAGTGTGTAGGATCTCAGACTGTTTGACTGAAATTGAGCATATGTTAATACTTTTAACTCTGTTCCCATCAGTGTATAATCACCTGACACTAGGAATGGCTGTGTTTTTATTAGTTCAGGATGAAGCACCCAGAGCAGGTGCTATGTTGCACCGCTGTAGGAGCACAGAGTGGGCAGACCAAACACTTTCTCAGTTAACTGACATGTTTGTGAATTGTGGCAGCTTTAATTTGTTCTGACAACGCTGGCTTATTAGGGCTAAAATAGCAACAGCTCATAACGTGAGCTGGGTGCTGGCTGCAGTCATCTCGCTTCAGTCTGTTAAAATACAACGCTTTAAATGAATAGTTTGACTCCACGGATCCATCATCCTTTACAGCCACTGACTCTGAGGAGGTGTGTGTGTGTGTGTACTCACAGGTGTATGTGTGTGTGTGTGTACGCAGGCGTATGTGTATTAGTGCACTGTGTGTATGCAGCAGCCTCTTGATTTGTTCTTTGCTTTGCTTTGGTTTTGAGAATCGTGGATTTTCATCAGAATTGGTCCCAACTATCGAATGTCTGGTGTTGTGACATCCCTCATCTTTATTTCTATGTTTACAATGTGTATATGATTTGTACACATGTCTAAATCTGTGTTTTAATTGCCTCATTGACACAGGAAGAGTGTACCACCTCCTGGAGCCTCAGCACCAACTGTGAACACAAGTCCCCAACCACTGGACTGTTGGTTAATTGATTACACCAGACTTTATTATCCAGGCTTCATCAGCCTTCCATAGCTTATGACTAACCTTTCCAAATCCATTTTCACCACTGATTAATAGCTTGCTTGCCTGCATTGTGCTGTGTGTATCATTATATAGTCTCATGTATTAATTCTTTGTAGGCATTTACCTTTAATATTTTTGAATGATTTGCTGTCAGAGCATCGAGTGATTTATTTGAATCCATGTTTTCAAATATTTTTCAGGCTCATGATAAGTTTTTATCAGTGGGTTGATTACCATGTATTTTAGCAGTGGGCTGCACCTGCAGCCTCCCGTGACAGGCTTTACTTCACTCTCGGGGTGGTACTTCTCGGTGAGTGCTTCTTAGTGAAGTACAGTGGGAAGATATTTCAAAGATTTAGTTGACTTCCCAAGGGGCTTCCCACACACAGCAAACACTCTCCTTTTAGCCGACTGGCAGGGGATTGTGAGCAGGAACGTCGCCTCCTTCCCTGCCTCTTCATCCGTGAGTTCATTGTGTTGAAGGCAGCAGCAGCAAACCAGAGCGCGTTCCAGTGTTGAAACTGTTCTCTTTGGTTGCAGTTTGATTAGATTTAACCTCTTACTGCAATGGTGGAATCGAACCTGCCCGTCCAAAAAAAGAGGGCGGCTGTTTTGGCCTAAACGTGGCTCCACTTCAGTCTAGACGACTGGGTAATCCGTCAGTTTCCTTTTAATGTCAGTGTATCGATCAGGTGCTGGGCTGACAGCGGGTCTCTCTGGCTCCACTGTGAGCTGTTGATGCAGGCACCAACAGCAGCAGATGTAAACGTTGGCCGGGAGGCTGTGATGGCTGTTAGAGAGCGTGCAGCTTATCTTTGACAGGAGCAGGAGGATGAGCCACTCAGATCTCTGGGAGGAGATAGTTTCCAGCCATGTGCCATCTTGACCTGCGAGCCCACGGAGTCTGCACGCTCTCATTCCAACCACACTTTGACAGCAGCACATTTCATGGGTTACTGCCCCCCTCTCTGGCTGAATATAGAGTATAGATCCTTAGCTCTGTTACAGCCGCCGGTATCAGACACTGCAATCAGCCAGCGGCTGCAGAAATACCTCTTCTCTTGAAATCAATAAAAAAGCTGCTCTACAGCCATGTTGCATTTATGTCACATGAAAGAGTCTGAGAGGTAAAATCATTAAGGGTTAATTGGCTATGGATAATATGCTCCTCTATTGTCCCACAGTAAATTTAAAGCTAAACACAGAAGGTGGTTTGTGACATGGCTCATGTACAAATTCACTAAATGATTATACAGTGGATTTTCAATATACAGTTAAAGGTGAAGTTCCATTTATTTTTTGCAACCTTATCTCTAGCATAAAATACGTTCATTTACTCACCCGAACAACTTTGGTGTAACTTGGAGTCTCATCTATCTACGTATTTCCATATAATGGGAGTTGTTGGGGCAACGATGAAGCCTCTAAATAAGACATTATCTGCTGTGAAACGCGTTCATTTCACCAATATGTTGTTATGAATCTCCTGTACTATTCCCCTGTGAGTTCAGAGTTACCTTGTTATTGTCATCTGTGTTTTTTACAGGGGTTTTTACTAACCTAACTACTTTGATGAGGTCACTGCTGTGCGCCACCGCAGCACGGCTCATTCCACACCACGTATAGTCAGTGCTGTGGTTCAGTACTGTTCATGATGACCAAACGTGTCAGTGATTAACATGTTTTGGTTTGTTTTGTTTTGTTTGTGTTTGGCAAAATGTAAGTTTCCCCTTTAAACAGATGTTTTAAATGGAACGTGCTGTCTGAAATACTACAACTGGAATAGTGCAGGTTCCATCTTGCACCTGTTTTTTGAAATGTTATTTCATTAGAGAATATATTTGTTGTTTTAAGAGCAAAAAACATCTCGGTGTGGTTCAGTGTATCTCCTGAGTCTCTTGTTTGCTTTTCCCACTGACTGTTTAGTGAGTGATGTGATAAAAACACAGCAGATCTCAGGTAAACGCTGAAAGAAACCAAATCCTACAAGGTTGGTATAGGTTGGTCCAGGTGGGCGGGGCTGGGGCATGACTGAGGGTGGTGGCTGTTTAGTTGTGACATCACGTCACTGAAGCTTTGATACTTTCACTCACAGTATTAATATAGAACCAAGATCTGCTTCATAACAATTACAGGAAAGGAAATCTCACTTTCGTCACTGAAGATATCGTCATCTCAGATGCCCATTTCAAATGAATGTTGATCGACAGATCTATATAATCTACAGATGAATGTCTTCATTCTGTCTGAGAGGCTGATGGGGCCACAGTGTATGTGCACGCTCGCATTCAGGGGTATTCAGAATCCTCTATTGACTGCGTCAGGATGATTTCACACACTGTCACACCCCTAGTCATAGGATAATATAACGTAACAGTCATAAAACTTTTTTTTTTTTTCTGTAATTGAACAGAAATGATGTTTTGACATCTCCTGAACCTCATTTTACTTTATGTGAAATTGTAATGTTTCATGGTCATTATCTGGGAACTTCTCGTCTTGGCAAATAAGTGTGTAGCGATTATGTACTTTCTCTTGTCCACCATTTGTGTCTTTGTTTTCTCCTTCCACCACAGAGTGCGTGCAGCAGTTAGGATGATGCATCGGGACCTTGTGACAATTTAGTATTTCAGGGCTCAGTGAAATGTTCATCATGTGTGAGGAGGGATAAGCCATGTCTCGATTCAGGGACCACATCCTTTGAAGGCTCCATTTTAAGGCCGATTGCGTCACAGCGGCGTGACTAGACTAAACCGTCCAATTTCAAAAGCTCCTTCAAATGCAGCCGACAAATGCATCCTTCGTTTCCTGTGCAATGAGGGATCCAGCGGGTGAATCCCTGGGCACCCGACCTTTCCCATGATTCATTGTGTGCCAGCGGTGAATCTAGATGGAAAAAAAGCAGCAGGCCAGGAGAAATAAACCCTCTGTAGCACATACAGTCTCATCTGTGTCTGGCCCTACTTGGTCTTAGGAGGCTGCGCTTCACAGTCCAGACCTTGTGGAGGATGTGGTCCTTGAATTGAAACACAGCTTTACTCTGAAGACTACTTCTGCTGATCGTGGCATATGTCCTCGATTTGCTGTGGAAACTGATGAGTAGTGTACAGTAACTTACATCATCTTCACCATTTGGAATTTAGTCTCAAAAATATTCATAAGAAATTTAAAAGAAGTAAAAAGGTAAGCTCTGTTTTGCATTTGAAGGATTTTGAGTGCAGGTCAAAATTTGCCTTCACCTGTTCTACACAAAGGAGGTAGTGTTAAACACACTGGTCACTAATCAGTAACAATATGTGCATGGGTACATCTTTAAAACACACTAACTATGAGAGCATTCCTGCTTGAGCAAGAATAGAGAAGACAGAGCGCATCATCGTTTCTCAGAACTTTTGTCTCGTAGAGTTTAAAGTGTCAGTGTTTGTTTACTAAGTGCTTCAGGACTACTGAGACCTCTTGGTCACATGGGCATGGTCACCCATTTACACACTGACACAATGCTTTCCTTCACCAAGACTTCAAAGAACTGTTGTTTAACTATTCATGGAAGCTAGACAGGGAGCAAAGTGAAATGAAGCACTCTCGGTGTGTGATGGTACCTTGAGATTGCTCTTGTGGTTGCATTGTGGAGCTGTGCACTTTGCTGATACGGTCCTGAGCAGGAATTCAATAGCATGGGTTAGGAGAACAGGACTGGACTACATAAACAATGCCCTGGGGGTGGGCTCTTTGCAGGAAGACCACAACTACATCCAATCAATGCTCACTTATGCATCACTGCTGGTTTGCATTGCTTACTTCCACAGTAGACAAATTAGATGTGCGGTGCCTTCAGGTCAAATAGGACAAAAGGTGATCCAGATTAAAACACATGCCATGAAGTGTAAGGTGATATTTTCTGTGAACTTAATCAAATGGGATGAAACGGGCATTCGTTTGGTGTTGTGTCAGGTGCAAATTTGGGAACCTGAATTTAGAAACACAATGAAAACGCATCAAGAATATTGGCAGTGCCGTAAATTCTCAAATTCAATAAAATCTATTTCCCCTCAAAGTCCCAGATTAAGTCAAGCTCCAAATATCCTCCTCCTTTTGTATTTTGTAGAGAAACTCAACAACATGCACATTTCCTCAGCAATAATTCCATCAGTACAACAGCAGTCATGAATCATCTCTCACATCCTACTGCTCTGTTTGTCATTCATTAATATTCACTATTATCTCCTGTCCCTTCCACTTTGCCATCTTTTCTTTGCTGTATTCTGTTACCGTCAATGAAAGTATACACTTAATACACCTTTTTTTTCCGAATT
>OMNW01011264.1:0-10198 GCA_900303245.1 Selene dorsalis | reverse complement strand
GCACCAATTACAATTGCCTGGCCGATCACCAATTTTTAAAAAGCCCGCCCTGCCTATTCGGATTTTGGCCAATACCGATTTTTATATAACTGACAGCAAACACCTTCAGTGTTTGAACTGAAAAATAATACCCGTGAAACAACACAATTCAAACTTGTTGTTTTAACTGCACATGAGGTAGTTCTCTCAAATATAAATGAAAACAATAGAGCATTGCTGTCCAACCTACTAAATGACATGCATACATACTGATGACCTGTTTGGTTGAGCATGCTCCAGGTGACTGCTGTTGAGTCGTGCAGAAGCTCGCGCACGTACAGACATAACCTGGTGGGTGGGCCTGTCAGTCAGCCCTGTCTCACAGCAGTGCAGAGGGGAACAGTGGCTGACTTTCAGACCTTTGCGGAGACAGGTAAGATTGGTAGATAAGATCGGTTTCAAATAAAAGAACTGCCAATCGCTGATCGCTGATAAAGTAATCGGTCGGTGCACCCCTAATTCACTACCTACATAAAAATGAACATGCATGGATTACAGAAGTAATTGTTCATGATGCTGCATTCACAGTATCTCATTAGTTGCAGATGCAGAGTGGATCCTTGCTACTGTGACTATAATCCAGTAAAATTTTAACCTTTACATATATTTCCATTTGACTTTGTGACAAGTCCATATTTTGTTGACACAGACAGGATGGGCACCTTATGTCAGCAACCTTCTCTGCTCATAACCTCTCAAAGCCATGCTTACTTTAGGCTGCTTTTCACAGCTCATGTCATTGAGTTATGTATTAATGCAAAGTCCTGTCTGACTCAGTGAAATAATATTACGCAATATTCAACAACACTGACAAAATCTAGCTGCGCTAGTCGCCCAGTGCTAATGTCAGCATGTTAACATGCTCCCAGTAATAATACCAGACTGATGATGTTTAACCATTATACACATACCTTAATGTGCTCACCATCTGAGTTTAGCATGTTAATATGCTAACATTTTGCACTACATTACATATTATTATTACAAATCAACCTGCATGAGCATGAACATGAAAAGCACATTTAAGGGAAATCCCTGTTACCGAGTGCAACAGGGGTGTTGTTGGGCCATTTTGCCCTGCCTGTAGGTGAGGCCCCTATTAGATGAGATTTTGAGTTTATCTTCACTGTTGACCTTTCTGTTGACCTACCGATTTTTGTCCACCTACGAAAAAGTAATCCCAGTGAGGTGGGGGCTTTAGAATATTTCCAGGAGGCGCTATTGAAGCATTTTGTACTGGACACATGTGACACCCCAATCATATGTATTTTTTCATGAGGCCTGACACGTGTGCAAAGTTTAATGAGTTTTTGAACATGGGGAAGCCTTCAAAAGGGCAATTAACTTTGGCCATGGAGACTAATAATACACTATAACACACTATAATTTCAATAGGGTCCATCTTAGAAAGTAGTAGAAGTAGTTATTCCTAGTTGACCACTTTTCATCTTTCAGGGCAGATCCAAACATTACATCTGCCAAAGGCAGGATAACACAGGACCAAATTTGTTTCAAAGCTTTACTGACAATATGCTCAGGCATCATTACAGGCAGTGCAGGAGTAAGGCAAAGGGCAAACAGTCCAGCAACACAGTCTTTGCAAGAGGATGCTGACTAGGGTGAGTGTGGAGTCCAGTTCTGGGGCAGAGACAAAAAGGAAGCAGGTCAGAAAAGTGTGAGGTAGGCAAAGGGAGATCAATCCGAGAAAGAGTCCTGCAAGTCTTCTACAGTACAAAGAATGATCTGGCAGAGTTGGAGGGGTATATACTGAGCATGCAGGTGATACTTAGGGGATGGAGCACAGGTGAAGGTGGTAGTACTGAAGAGGTGGGAGTGGCCAGCAGGTAGCGCAGGACAGAGTCTGGCGAATAGAAAATTACTGGCTGGAGAGTGGAAAGACCTGGAGCACACCATGACACTACTGGCAAGCAGAAATCTCCCTGCTGCCTCGTGCCTGGTACAACTGTATGAGAATGTTAGGTTATGAATCATCTGCTGCTGCTTTTTCTTCTCACGAGATGGCACGGCTCAAACGCTCCAAGCTTCCATCTCCAGCAGGAATTAATGTGGGATTTGTGAATCCCACATTATCAGGGAGGTCACGGACTCAACGTTAGAGCCATGGTCTGACTGAATCCTCTCATACTGTACACACAAAGGAAATCGTTCCATAACTGTTCAGTCACTGAAGTTGTGTTGTGACATTCACATTGTTGTCTGAGGTCACAGCACTCCAAAAGTCAATGCACACAAACTCAAGTGGATGGAATGTTCTCTGAGAATGCAGAGAAAAGATATTGCATACTTCCTCTATAACAGCTACTTCGTCTTTTGAACACGACTTCTAGAAAGTATGAGAAGAAAGTAGGACTGCAACAGTGTTGGTGGTAATATAACCAGAAGTTTTCCTTCACAGTCACAGTGGAATACTTCCTGGATGTCATCAGACCTTATTCACCTCATCTACAAGAGTAGGGCTCTTCAATAATTTGCGTAGTGACACTGCCCTTGATGAAAGGGATTCTGCTGAGGCAATCAGGGATAACATTCTGCATATCTGGGACATATTTAATGTCAAAATAAAAAAAAGCCAATTTAGACACTCATGTGTAAGTGAGTGGGTTATTGTCAGTCCACAATGCGAGTGGCTTTCCTTTCAAACAATGACTGAATTTGTGGCACACAGCCCACTTTAAAGCCAAGATCTCAAGACAGTGTGCTGGATACCTATAGGCACATTTCAGAGACTTACTGAAAAAAATTACAGGTCTCGCTTTCTGCTCAATCTCTCCTTCTTCATGCTTGGCACTGACCTAGGTTTTTGAGAGGGACTACATCCATCCTCCATCATTAGATCTTTTTCTTTAAAGCTTGCTATGATTTCTACCTTCTCTGGATCTGCAGACACCCCATACTCAGTGATTATATGAGTCATAAATTTGAGCTTCCATCTCAAAAATCATTTATTTGGAGCAAGTTTGAGGTTCTGTAGGAAACTCCTGGACTGTCGGAACTGGTGCACACCTGAAGGTCTAAATTCTTCATCCAGACTAACACCACAGGGATGCCCACTCTCTGCACGACCTCCTGATAATACCCTTTTCCACAATATCATCAAGAACCACGTGTTACGCAGCCGTATGTGGACACATGGCTAAGATTTGAGAAAAAATATTTCTCTCTCGTCTCTGTTTTCTTATTTTATACCCTTGGTGTCATGTCTTAATGAGCCACTGTTAAAGGATCAGTTCAGACCTTGGTGCAAACGTGCAGTACGACTAATCCAAAATTACCAAGCCTGATTGTCAATGCTCATTTGCTCAACTCATCTGTAACTAGGTTGTACCCTAAGTCGTTATCCTGAGGTGAATCAACAGGAGAGAAGTACAGTGACAAAATTACAAATGTCATGTAAGCCAGCTAATCCCAATGTTGTGTTTGCCCAGTAACTGCTATTATGACCATAGTGTAAACATGAGTAGTGAGCAGATGAAGCAAAGAAGATTTTTTTTCCTCTTTGAAGGATGAGGTGGATATTCAACATTTCACAAAAAACTACAAACAACATTTTAGAGGAAATCTCTACATGTGAGACAAATGTTTCTGGTAAATTAACACACATAACCAATCTATCCAGGTTGTATCCACTTTATCTTTGTCATCCAGTGGATAAATGATGGGTTAAAAGGTGAACATGAATTACCCTCACAAACCTGTGATTTCACTCCTTTGGACATGTCCACAAAATCACTGCAGCATTAAAAAACTCTAGGGGAACAGCAGTATGTTTCTAAATACTGAGAGCAGTACAAGCTCTCACAATGCTGAACATGCATGGAAAACAGCCCCACCTACAGAGACCCAACAAGTATCTTGGGAGACGCATTCCAAATAATTACAGCAAGGACATCAGCGGCATCAAATATATTATTCAGACAAATATTCTTGCATGTGCATGCTTTAGGCTCCAACACCTAACCAATACTCTACTGTATGTCTGTGCTGTATGACTGTATGTTAGTCATACAAGTTTATGTAGGTGGTGTGTGTGTGTGTGTGTGTGTGTGTGTGTGTATTCACCCAGTGCAGTTGACCAATGCAGACTTTAGCAGCCAACAAGGGCAGTGAGGGATCCTCAGGTCTCATCCTGGCACACTCTTTAAATACAGACACAGCACCAACCCCCTGGAACACACATATGCACACACAGATACACACAGTAATGACAGTGATAAATTGTGATTGGTGTACTTTAGGCAGCCAGGTATCATGCATCCACAGATGACATGGATTAAGCGAGTGTATCAAACACACATTATCTGTCCTTACACAGACCTAACAGACCCATTTAGACACATAGTCACTTAATACATGTAGGTCAATCATTAATGGACCACGTGCACACTCACATGCACTCATATACACAGACACACACATGTACACACACTCGACTGGCCCTAAATAGAAGCGGATCTGACGACACTGAGTGTGTCGGCCCCTTCTCCTTTTAGGGAGCAGCCTATTTCTAGAGCTCTCCATTGATCTGCACTGTCACTTTATCCTGCATCCCAGATCAATTTTTATGTCACACACAGATGTACTCAATCAAAGAGGGACTGAGAGACATGAGAAAGAGAGATGGAATTGTAAGATATTCCTTCCCCTGAAAGGATTCCCTTTTTTTTTTTAACCTGGAAATGAATTTGGTATTATTTCCCACTATCAATGATAGCAGATGGTGGTGGGTTTTGAGTAGGACAACATAATATTTATTACCTGGTTTAGATTATGAGGGTACCTCACAGCCATTGAAGCCACCACCCTGTCCCTAACCCCCCACCCATGTGTACACAGACATACACACAAGCGGACTGAACACTTAGCTATGAATGCTATTTGTTGCATGTCTGGACACGAGGGTTAGGAAGGAGCACCGCAGTGTACGGTGCAGAAGCATGGCAGAAGATAGATCTGTGTGTGTGTGTGTGTGTGTGTGAGACAGTGTGCTGCTGTTATATAAGGAGAAATTAGCTCACCTTCCCAGCCGCCATGAGTGACAGTCCCAGCTGGTGCCAGAGGTGAAACTCATTGAATGAGAACTTCATGGCTCGCTCCAGACACTAGGGAAGAAACACACATGCAGACACATAAATATATTTTTGTTATCTAATTTTTTATGGGTAGAAGTTTAAGCAGAATGACTGTCCAGGTAACCTACCCTAAAGATTGTGTTTAAACTGTCCTCACACAATGCTATGAGGAAAACCATTTTTTATGTCAGGAAAACCAGGATTATGAAGATTCAGTTAAGTCACTCATTTTTCTCCTTATGCACCAAACTGAATGGCCACTCTCCTCGTTGACATTCTTCTATCTTGAAATGACTGTCACTCACCACACACCACCTACTCTTTTCAGTTCAGTACATAATGGTGTGATTGATGTGTGTGTGCGGATGAGCAGAGGATGGCATGGAGCGCCTCTCAGTTAGATGTTGTCAGTCACATAGAAGTGAGCTAAACCAAGAGAATATTCTGATTAAATGAGGTGCGTTTAATGGAAATGCTGCTGACCATGCAGACAGAAATGTCCCCTGGGTGATCAGATTAACTGAGGACTGAACAGACTTTGGATATTTCTGAAATGGACAAAGTAATGAACTAAGCTCTGTATGAACTATATTGCTTCAGTAAAGGATACTAGGCCTTTATGAAGCCATTCAGAGCTCTAACTATATATGCTGCTACATAACAGTGCTGGCCCTTGTTAACCCTCCTAAATCAGGCCCCACCCAATTACAAATCTCATTTTAACCCCTGTTCACAGGGTTAACAACCAGAGTCTGAATTACGGTTCAGACTGTGGTGAAGAGTAACTTAATAACTGTTTTTGAAGCTGTACCAAATAATAGTTTTTGATATTTTCAATTAATGGCTAATAACGTCTATTATGTGCTGTTGTGTGATATGAGTGCAGTTCCCCTCAGCTCTGTATTGATATGTGCTAGCAGAAGTGTCACCCATAGGTGGCGGTGTAACCTCATGGGGGGGCTCTGTGAGACTGAATGTTATTGCAGGAAGTAGAAGTTCTAGAGAGTGAGACAGCGGCCCACTTCCATTGCGCCTTATAAAGACTCAAGCCTTGAACCCTCACTAACTTAATTGATGTCAGCTAAAAGTGACTAAGTGTGAGAGTCTGAACGGGTCCAGATGCTTTAAACAGGAATGGGACAGCACTCGCCCCCTTTCACATTACTTGACAACAAAATGTTGTTGACTCTGTCCGACCTGGGACTGATAATTTACCATTAACCTTCAGCACGCACAAGGTGTGTGAGGGACAGACTCAAAACAAATGTTCTCGGATCAGATCTGACCAAATCATCAAACAATAATCACAAACTACACACAGTTGTAACGAGTAACATTTATACTTACAGTAAACTTCTTTTTCCTGCTTCATCCATTAACAATAAGGAAACCTGGGAGCTCTCATAGAAAAAGTCACACCCCTGAAGGCTTATAATAATCAGCCAATTCAAACAAAAGGTGGATGCGGATTTAAAGTGACAGCAAAAGGCAAACACCAATGTGCTTGATCTGAGGCTAGGTCCTCAGATGCTTTGTCTACTAAAGAGGATCTATCAGATGAAAACAGACAACATGAAAATAGTCAAACAGGGCAAAAGACTGGAACACCAACAGTGTGAGGGAAGTGCAGACGTAGTGGAAAAGCTTCCTTCTGTCTTCAAAGGGCATGGAACAACCTTACACTTACAAAATTCAGCTCAACGATGATGCCAAGCCTGTAGTACCCATCCCAAGGAGAGTGCCAGCACCACTCAGACCAGGCTTGAAAAAAGAGCTTGAAAGAATTACTCAAATGGGTTTCTCTGAATGAGTGGAAGAACCCACAGACTGGATGAACTTCATCACATGTGTCGTGTGAGAAGAAGAATACAGGTGCCTTAAGTATTAAATATTAAAGTTTAAATTTCCTCTTGGCATTAAATCAGTACCACAGACCTTCCACAGAGCAATGGAGTTCATGATAGAGGGTCTGAATGGCACCAGAGTCTATATAGATGACTTGGTTGTGTGGGGAAAAACACAACAACAACATGATGAAAGACTGGAGAAACTCGGGATGTCACAAATAATGGACTAAAACTGAATAGAGACAAGTGTCTCATTGGCGTCACAGAAATTACCTTCTAACAAGTGAACAAGTGAAGGAATGGAACCTGATCAGCCAAAAAAGCAAGCCATGTTGGACATGCCCGCCCCCACTGACAAAAAAGGTGTCTTGCGAGCCATGGGAATGATCAACTTCCTGGATAAGTTCATTTCCAATCTTACCTCCGGGAGCAGCATGCCTCAAGGAGTTGCTACAGCACAACACAGTGTCTGAGTGGACTGATCGACATGAGAAAGGAAACTGTACCAACATTCTTTCACCAATCAAAACCAACAAAGATCTCCACTGATGACTCAAAAGATGGCTTCGGAGCTGTGCTGCTCCAAATGCATGAAGACAAATGGCAACCTGTAGCATATGCGTCTAGATCGATGACAGAGACCAATCAACGCTATACTCAAATTGAAAAAAAGACTTTGGGCTTAGTGTTTGGGTGTGGAAAGTTTCACAGTTATGTGTATGGATTGCCAACCTTTACAGCAAGATCAGAAAAAAGAACCTTAATGACATGTCACCCAGAATTCAGCGCATGATGATGGTGTTGCAGCAATATGACTTTGAGCACCAGGAAAATAGATTGTACTGGAAGATGCTTTATCACGAGCTCCAGCACCAAACAGTGACATGCTGGTCAGCCCTGTGACTGATGATGCTGAAACACACATAAACATGGTGACTTCTTCACACCAAACATCAGATGTCATGTTGCAGCAAATTGTACAGGAGACAGCAAAAGATCCTCTGCTGCAGAACTGGTGTATGGCTAATGGGCTGCTGCTGCAACAAAACAGGATTGTCATCCCACAATACATGTGCCAGGACATGCGTCAGTGTATTAATGAGGGACATCTGGGCATGGAGAAATGTAAAAGGAGAGCAAGAGACACAGTTTATTGGCCGGAAGTGGAGATGTACCATCAGTCCTTTCTGCGGTCAGTCATCATGGGAAAGATCAACTCTCTGCCCAAGAGTGATGAAGAGCTGGAGATGTTGGCTGAAGACTCAGAGAGGGATGTGGTGGAGAGATGCTCACTGAGGGTGGTGGAGGTCATTCTGGACGGCTCAGATCATCCACTTCATGGCACCTTGATGGACCAGGAAAGCAGCAGTGGTGGTTGGCTCCTCTCTCTTTGCTGTAGAACGAAGAAATATAGAAGATCCTTCGTACCTTCAGCCATCGGCAATCCTTCAGCCATTTGTCAGACAGATAAATGAATTCCCCTTTGAGGATTTATAAAGTAATTCGTAAGTAATTCCAGAAGTTGCACAACTTTCCAGTACATCAGCACAGTCTGTCATCACACACATGAAAGGATTTTTTAGCCAGACATGGAATTCCACAATGTGTCATCAGTGACGTTGGTCCACAATATGACTGTAGTGAATTTAGTGAGTTTGCAAAGCAGTATGGGTTTCAACATATCACCTCTAGCCCTTTGTATCCACAGGCTAATCGACAGGCAGAAAAAGGGTTCCACATTGTAAAGAGACTGTTAAAGAGGCAAGAGACAGTAAAGCTGAGCCTTACCTGGCTTTGCCCAGCTACAGGGCTGCAGCTCTGGAGTCTGGAGCATCGCCTGCTGAGCTACTCATGTGTTGCAATCTGTGCACCACACTTCCACACATTCCAAAACACAAAGATAACAAAAACAACGACAAACTGACTGACAAAAGCATGAGACGCAAGTACAGACAGAAAATGAACTATGACAAAACATCAAGGCATCTGGAACCTCTTCAGGAAATTGATGTTGTGAGGATTGAGGGTCCTGAGTTCTGGGACAGGAAAGCAACAGTCCTCAGTGAAGTAGATCCAAGGTCATTTGTGGTTAAGACAGACTGGTCAAGTGTTAAGGAGAAACAGGAGGTGTCTGTTAAAGACTCAGGACATTGAGAATCAAGCCGAGGAGACTGGATCTGAACAGCAAGAGGGTGCTACACAAGATGTGCACTACAGCGAGCCTCCTTCACCTTCCCCAATGACTGTGACACTCACAAGGTCTACCAGGCCTAGGAACCCTCCTGAGAGGTTCATAGAACAAGAGTGAACTGTTCAACTAATAAAATGTGAGAGAAAGTTGTTGATATTTGGCACTGTTATTAAAAAAAAAACAAAATCAAAGAAGAACTGTGTGTTTGATAATCATTTGATTTGATCAAGGAGATTAATGGTACTTTGGAATACATATAGAGTCCATGGGCTGAGTTGGGGAGCTCTGTGAGACTGAATGTTATTGCAGGAAGTAGAAAAAGTTCTAGAGAGTGAGACAGCATATTTTGACATACAAAATAATAAAAAAAATAAAGTTCAAGTTGATGCTTTATTATTTCCAGAACATGTGCTTCAACTGGGAGCAGCAAAGTCTGGTAACATCAGGAATCTGAGTATAGGGATTTAATAAAAGCCTTCAGTGACTGGAGTCACAAAAACTGCCTCATACTGAACACCTCAAAGACAAAGGGAATGATAATGGACTTCCGGAGGTCCAAGCCCCCTCTTCAGCTAGTGAACACTTGTGGAGTCGATATCGAGGTGGTGACAACCTATAAATATCTAGGTGTACACCTTGATAATAAGTTGGACTGGTCCCTTAACACTGATGCACTCTACAAAAAGGGTTAGAGCCACCTCTATTTCCTAAGGAAGCTCAGATCACTAAACATCTGTAGTAAGATGCCGCAGATGTTCTATCAGTCTGTGGTGGCAAGTGTTTTCTTTTACGCTGTAGTCTGCTGGGGAGGAAGTTTGGGGAAAAAACAGGTAATGAGGTTGGATAAACTTGTTAAGAAGGCTGGCTCTGTGATTGGAGTAAAGATGGAGTCTCTGGGGGAAGTGGTGGAGAGATACACAATGAGGATGATGGAGGCCATCCTGAACAACATGGATCATCCACTTCATAACACCTTGATGGATCAAAGAAGCAGCAGTGGTGGACGGCTTCCTCTCTCTTCGTACCAGGAC
>OMNW01011263.1:5675-21236 GCA_900303245.1 Selene dorsalis | reverse complement strand
TGCTAAAAATGTCTTTACATTTTGTCCTTACAGTGTAAATTGAGTGTAGACACAAGAAAATGTGTCGGAAAAGTCTGAGTACTTTCCATCACAGGTGAAACAGCTCCAATACGATTAAAGATGATATAAAATACAGTCAAATAAAAAAAAGAAAGAAAAACACAACAAAGAGAATAAGAAAATTAATATATTGTTAATAAAAATGTAGAGTTAAAAGTAAAAACAATATTCAGAAAAATAATTTAAAAAAACTTTTTGAACTCTAAGTGTCTAAATGTGACACATATACCATCTGTAATTAAAGACGTGTCTCACACCTGCTTCCTGCTGTGAGGGGAATGCACCATTTTTCTGTATTAGCACCTGCAGGTTTAGTGCATCTTAGCATCATGTGGCTAACCAGGATAAATGTAAGGAGCTGTTCAAAGCAGACGAAGGCTGAACAACAGTTTTACACACGAGAGAGAACAAAGAAAGTAATAACACAACAGCCAATGGCGCGTCAGGGATGTTACAGCCATTCCTGCTAACAAAGGTTAATACAGAACAAGGAGCAAAAAAAATCATTATTATCACTGTGCTGTCAGTGACATGATCAAATATATTGCACTAAATCAGTTACCTTTCCCAGTGAATGGACATCTGGAGCACTAGCTGAAACTGTGGACCCATGGGAGTCATGTAGAATTGAGAAGAAAAAAAAAAAAGATATTTCTGAAAATGTGGGATGCAGTACACAAAACACACTCACACACAGAGTAGCTGGCACACCTGTTGTTGTGATGATTACGACTGAGAGCAGGTTAATGTACCAACATTTGGCCAACACAGTCCTGTCTGTAATAGATAGTTGGACTTGAGCCATCGCAGATAGTCACACTCTATCTGCAGGTGAAGATCAGAATGTTGTGAGAGGATCATATTTAACTACTGTATGACATCACACTTTTCTTGTGTTTTAATTGAATTGTTGACCCATAAGTAGGTATAGTTGTCTATCTACCTGTAGACCAATTGATATTGAACCTAATCATCATAATGTGACTAGAATCCACTTAGTTTTCTGATCTGGTTGCCCATGGGTTCACTTGGCATTTGCCTCCCAGAACATAAAACTCCTCTCCATTAAGAAAAATTCATATGAGCCTTACCCCCATGTCTCTGAATACAAACAGGGACGTTTGTGAATAACAGTAACCCTAGAGAGAGAACAGCCAGTTAAGGAACAGACACCAGTAACAGGTAACAGGGACATTGAAAGTGAAAAAAAAAAATCAACATTTGAAAAACACTGGGTCAAATGTGTCTACGTCTCAGTCTCTCTCTCTCATCATCAGCCCTGTTTATAGTAGTGAGAAACCTCAGATGGACCCATGGTTTTCTACTTTTTTCTATACAAAACAACATGTGTGTGTGTGTGTGTGTGTGTATAATACAGGAAAACACAGATGAAGCACATGCATTTCAGTCTGCACAGTTAGTTTCTGCTCTGGTCTATAAACACTCCACAAATCTGTACAGACTGTGTGTGAGAGCTCCGGCTGAAGAGAAGCTTATCTCTTCTAAATATAAACAGGAAACTATATCATTCAGCCACTTCCTAAAGCAAGGCAGGGAGGTTGATATTCAGTCTCCGAATAACCCTTTTAACTGTAAGCATACCAAACATGAGAGCTTGCGGCATCTCATTTGGTCACACAAAGTGCCCCTCAGATCAACCCATTACAGCAAGAGCACAGTCAGGGGTGACTTCTTCAATTATTAGACTGAGCAATTGAAATATTTCCTCCCAGAAGTTCTTTAATTTACAGCACTGATGGAACAGCACTCAATCCTGTCTCTGAAGCTTGTCTGATATCTTCCTGACATTTTTTTTAACATGGCTTGAGGAAGTGTGTGATAAGATCAATGAACCATGACCCTAAATGTTAAGCTGTCCAAGGGTGGTCTTACTGTAATGAGTCAAATCGATTCACTGAGGTTTTCAGCGTGTAAGTGACAGGAAAAAGATTCAAGTTAGTCTGTGACTGAAGTCTGTTTGACCTGTTTGTTAAAATTGGGGGAAAAGGGAATTTCTCTGTTCACAATCTGTGCAGAAGGTATATGTGCAGCTGACAGACAAGATCTTGTAACGTTGCAGCTTTAGAAGTCTCTCTGTCTTTTTTTCCTTTTTTTTTTAAATGGCAAATTCACATATGTTCATTGATTGTAAATGTGATTTGGTTCCATATTAATACTGCAAAAGTATCAAAGCCTTAGTCCACAGAGAGATACACACAGCCTGTGTTCAGAAAGTGAGACTTGGGGACTGCTGTAAATTCATGATGTCACAATGAAGCAGTCACCACAACATGATTTGGTGGTTTCTCTGAGTGTGTACCTGAAATCTGCATTATTTTTATGCAATTACTCAGAATCACCAAAAAAAAAAAAGAAAAATACCCATCAGCTCCTGAATGGCTCACTGTCACAGAGCTCCAGAGAGAAGCCTGAGAGAGCACATGTAAAAGTACACTGAGATGTTTTTCAGTTCTTAAAACCACACATATAGTTGCTCATGGATCAACACTTCAAATAAAACCCCAGAGTAAAACAAAGATCAAACTATGGGACCTTTAAAAGATGCTTTCTTAACAGCTAATTAATCGCTAACTTTTAGAAGGCAGATATACACAATAGTTAGCATAGATTGCTTATAATGTCTCAGTACTAGTGAGGAACCATCAGGGCCATCAAGGCCTTCAGAAGTCCTAATATATCATTTTTTCACTTTTCCAATTCTACATTTGCTCCAGAAAAATAAGATACAGTCCTAAAATTGTGGAAATAGAATTTTCCAAACTTACTTTCACTGTCTCTGGGCAGAGAAAAGGTTATCTTGCTCACATATTGGTTAGGTTTTCATAACTTGGACGGAGAGCCTGAATCCCCCACAGCTGCATGCGTGTTTTTGAATGTGAATGTTCAAAGGTGAATTTACCAATCACATTATATAGCGGGTGCAATCTAGTTCCTCCAGCAGACTCACAGCCAGAAAAGACCAAGAAAAAAATAAAAAAATAAAAATAACAAGAAGCCCACTGGTGGATTTAGCAGTTGTAACAGCAGCAAAGGGAAAAGTGTGGTAGTGCAGTGTAAAGAGAACCAAAGTGTGTGTCAGGAGGTTATGGTGGACAGGTGAGTGAATAATATACAGAAACATGACACAGGAGAGTAGAGTTTGATTCCAATTTGAAAGTGACACTACGTATTGATGTAACCATGACAACAAAGATCGTCTAACGTTGTTTGAGTACATATTATAACTCACATCACAACCTTTTCTAAACCTAACTAAGTAGTTGTTATGCATAAATGTAACCAAGCCAGGACCACAAAGCCATTATTAGAGTAAACACAGCAACAAAGGTAGGTACACCATTCTCCTACAGATGCTATCTTACCATTGTAACCACGACAACAGAGGTCTGGTGTCCATATGGGCACTATTTAAGGAGACGGTCAAATAAGAGAGTTGAAAAATTGGAAGTGTATGGTTGTTCAGGTTAGTCCTGGATATTTTCTGTTATTATGATGATTCTTATTATTTTAACATGAGATACCCCAGAGCGGATTAGATAGAAATAAATGGTGCAACACAGCTGGTAATCTCTGATCATTTCCTCCATTTTTTGACTCTCTGGCTCTCAGTTCAGTTGAGCAAATTTGTGCATCAAAGGTTACTTCAGTTGAACTCAACTTGATACAAAAAAATGCACTGTTGTATAACCAGGCCTTTAAATAGTTTTCAAAGTCAATGTTTTTTTGGTCCTTGTCCTCTCTGAGGTGACGTGTAATCTGCTTTTTTTTCCACAGAACTTCTGCAGTGAAAACTTTAGCTGTTTTGTCCTAACCCACACAGTTACTCTCCACTCTCTCTCCACTGGACGTAATGACCTCTACACGGTGTTGTTGACTTTAATGGGGGAAGATTTGACCATGTTCAGAAGGTGATGACTTTGTGGAGATATTATAATGTTGTAACAACAATTAAAACCTCCAACCACCACCAAAAAAATCACATTTTTAAGTACAAAGTTCTATCATGAGCTATCGATATTTGGGCAGCTGTCATGTTCAGATGGGAAACACTTTGGAGCTGCATTCATCTGACTGATAATGAGAGGAGGTGAGATTTATCTAACCTGGCATGTGGATCATTTATAGTTTTGCTGTAGTATTACATGGCTGCATGAAAAATCCTCCTCTCTCATTTATTTCAAAGACACCATTATGTCAACACAGAGTTCTCTGGTAAAAAAAAGAAAAGAAAGAAAGAAAGCACAAGGGAATCAATTATAATCCTTATAATTTACTTTGTAATGTTTAAACTTTGCAGAGTTGTGGACTCTTGTCTGTGTGTTATAGTAGTGTTTAGGTTGTTGCTAATCCTTAAGTCACACACCCTCCTGCATCATATTTCATCATTTCACCACCACCTGTAGCAACATGCTCCTGCAATGCAGCCTCCCCGATGTTTTTCATGCTGTGTTATATTTAGGTTCTACCCAGGTTTGGTTAATCCAGCCAACTCATATTTTTCTGAATAAAAGTATTGCAGTTGATCCCTATAGCTTTGATAGACCCATGACCAAATGTGGAGATGTGGTGCCTACATCACCCACAACGCAACCTGTAACAACCAGAAGTTCTCTTTTCAGCAGTGAAAACTAATGCTGACTCAAAGGACTTTACACTTCTTGGAGCTACAACAGGATCCATATAACTTTTACATACATACAATATTTTAGTTCAAAGGGAGATTTTCCTCTCTACAGTCACCTTACACTCACTGTGGGAATTGTTGGGTTTCTCTAAATTCCATTGATGTAATGCATGTTATGCTTTGGTGCCATACAGATAAAAGTGAAAGTTGAAATTGACACTGTGTGAGTTCCCCTTTAAGAAGAAAATGAATCCATGAGTGTATGCAGTGCAAAGGCCTGTATGTATCAACAACAGACATGAAATGAACTTTGATTTTTGCTTGTTGTTCACTCTGTGTTCTTTCAGATCATGCCACACAAATGGAATTGTACATGTATTTCATATGCTTTAAAACCACTAAATGCGTGCTTTCCATGTTGCACATTCATAGATCATAAAGGGATATAACAGTTACTTTGATGTGAAATTGATGAAAGGGCACGAGTGTTAATTTTAACTGTGGCTTGCTGGCTTTAATGACAACTGCTTGACTATGCAGTTAATGCAGCAGCCCCATTAAAGGCAATGGGGAAATAAACTACAGCAGGTTGTCCTTAAGTTTCCCATGGCACATACTGTTTGTACAGAAAAATCATACAGATAAGTATGATTATGCTATTCTGTCTCAGTTGGAATAAATTATTCTGGTCGGCTGTAGCCCTTCACGTGATTTGATAGGACAGGTGTGTAGCTGTATCCACAATCTAAATTGGCATGTATTTTTAAATCTGTGAGTGAATCCCAGCAGTAATCATCAGTCCAGTTTGATGAACTGAGTGGACTTTACTGCAGTAAGTTCACGCCTCTCTTACTTAGACCTCACCTCGTCAGCAGCAGGTGGGACTTTTGCTGCACAGGCCAGCTACCTGTGAGATAGACATCAATGGATTACCGTGGGAAACTTAGCAAATCTAAATCAATGTGAAACAGATACCAAATTCAAAATAATGTACAGTAGGCCTATCTGTGTTTGTGCGTGACCCCTCCAGGTGGTAGTTTTGGATTTGAAATGATGTAGTGATACAAAATCATCATGAAACCGGCAGTGCTGCACACCATGAAGTGAAACAGTAACTCACAGACTGAGTCACACCTCACTGTGTACAGTACACACATCGATGATATGTTCCCTGACAGCGTTCTGTCCCCAAACTGGTTCACTTCAGACAGGCTTTGTGCAGACAGTCATCTCTTAGCGCCAATCTCTTTGTTATGTCTGCCAGCCAAGTCTAATCCAGGACACAGAGCTGGTGCTGGTGCTGCCAAGTCCACCTGATGGGACAGCAGGGTGGCTCTCTGTGCCACATGTGGTCTGACATGGTAATACTTTAAAGCTCTGCTGACACCAGGGCTTTCAGATCCAAAACACCTGGAGCTGCTGTAATTGCACTCTGTTCTATATAATCTTTTAGTATGATTCAACAAAGCTATCCTCACATAAACATGTATAGAAACAAAGTTTCAACTCTCATTAATAATGCTAATCTTCCTTGTAGACAGGAGTCTATCTCAACTTTTACCCTACATTTATTTGGAACTTATCTCAAATAACCGTATCTTTTACACATTGTATTGTAAACTCTATATCTCTCTGTGTGGAAGTAGATATTATGCTGCTTATCTTCTGGTTTGATTTGATTGGCTGTGGTTTATGTCACTGTTTCAACAGTTTTGGTTCATTGAAGGATCACTGGATTGTTTCTCACTCACAGTGTGACTGCACTGATTAATCACCATTAGATGTGTAATTAGTGTGTGACTCATGAAACTTGCTTGTTTTTTTTATATTTTTCTTGATTTAGAAAAGATCATGATGGTCAAACACCATAGCAATATTACAGCATAATGAAATATATAAATAATAAAATACTTATTGGGTACTTACTGAGAGAAGACAAGAGAAGAACTCAAAAGGTTAGAGAATAATTGGGTAAAATAAGGTGTTTACTAAACATCCTAAATTCAAAATTCTGACTGTTGAACTACACCAGAGTATTACAGTATTATGAACTACCAATGTAATTTTAGGGTGTTGGAGCCATCTCACTATTAAAAACTGACTGAACTCAAACAGACAAGACCTCATGTCCAGCCAAAGCTTTACAATTAAACTGTTAACCTTCCTCCTGTGTGTGGGTCGGCACAATCCGTTTTTAGGTTTTTAATGCATAAAAGTACCACATAAATTAGTTTACTGCATAAAGGCTTTTTGACTTTGTCAGGAACCTCTATTTGAACAAAATAAAACAAAAACTTTTTTTCACAAAATTCTAAATTGCTCTGGTTAAAAATGTGACATTTGTGTTGTTAGAGTTGGTTTCGACCCGGTTCTAATGATAAGAACAATAATTAGAGTTAAAACTGAAATCACAAGTGCAAAACCAAGATTTTCATGGATAAGGAAGCCTGACAGTGTAACCAAGAGATGAGAAACAAATGGGATGATAAATAATTGTTTTAGCTGATTTAAGACTCAGGTCAAAACCGACCCTAACACAAGAGATGGTAGCAGAAAGCTAACATAAGACGAAGGTTAAGCTCCTTGTTAATTCAACAACATTTACTTTGTTTTTTTACTATCATGCTCTAATAAACCTGCATTCAAAATGGCAGTTAATGAGAAACTGACACACTACAGTATAAAAATAAAGTAGTCCCAGACTCTTCTCCAGGTATGGTTCCAGTTGTCATACCATTGTTACTGTTTTTGTGTTCACGTGTGAAATATTCAGTTTGCATGTTTCGTTTTAGTCTTTTACTCTTCTGATGGAGGTATCTGTGTTTCCAGCTGCTAAATGATCCACTCACATGGTTTGTGTCTCAGGTTCCCTGTTTAGTTCCTGTTTTATTTTGAAGTTCCTGTGCTCGCTCTCCTGTGATTACCTCATGTGTCTCACCTGTGTCTGACTGCACCACTTGTGTCTTGTGTATTTTACCTCAGTGTTTTCCCATTGTCTTTTGTCAGGTTGTCTGTTGTCCATGCCCTGGGTGAGTCCATGCTGTGTGCCTGTGTTTTTGTTTTGTTCAAATTAATCCTTTGTTCCACTGTACCCATTTTTGTCTACCAGTCTGCATTTTGGGTCCAGTTCAACCAAAACCGTGACAGATGAATTGACCGAGGACAATGGGAATACACTGAGGCTAAATAAATGAAGAAACGAGACACAGGTGGGGTAATCAACACAGGTGGGACATGTGAGGTAACCACAGGACGGAAAACACAGGAAGACAAGACAGGAACTTCAAAATAAAACAGGAACTGAACAGGGGACGAAACCAAAACCATGACACTTTGTTCAAAAGCTACTCCCTAAATGCAGGTGATTATTCTGAGCTGGTACAGATTGGTTGAAGTTGTGAAACTTACACATCTATGTGTGTATATGTTTCAACTTCCTCAGAGACATGATAGCAGCACTACACCAATGTTAAACTACATTGTCTCTTTACAGCTATTCCTTACGTAATTTTTGAGCCTACGTTGGAATTCAACAATTTTGATGTTATGTTCTTGGTTGTAGACCAGCAAAGTATTTCTGGCACTCTTAAAACCAGTTTTCCTTGCCGAGAGTTATTTGGCTGTGGAAATGCAAAGTACTGGTTCTGGATAAGGAGCTATCTGTGAACAAGCCATGTGGAAAAATGGTATGAATGTGTCTGAGGGTGCTGTTAGGTAGTGAAGAGTAGATTTTTACCTTTGAAAAGAACAATACTGCAGATTTCTGCAGTGACGCTGAAGTAAACCAGTGAAATCACTGGCTGGAAAACAGCAACACAAGGTGACACAAAGAAGGTCTACAGAGCAGACTGCAAAATATATAATACACTATATTAAATTATGACCTGTAGTGACCAATGCTCTGAGGCCTTAAGCTCTTAAACACAGCTGAAGATTAATGATAGTTCAGTGTAACGTCTTTACATGTTTCCATCCCCAGTGATCTTTGAGTCTAGTGTTTGTAAAGGACAATGTGATTCAGAGCATGAACCACACCCTTTCCCAGGCCTTGATGTCATCAGCTGCCTGCTTCTCTATAAACAGTTGTGACAGTCAGGTAGATGTCATTCGCCCCCCCTCGCCCTGAGGCAACAGTGAAGCATGTAAGAGTTCACTGCGGTTTACTAATGTCTGTTTTTCCCTCAAAGTCCTACGGCTGAGTCTCATCGTCTGAAAAAGTCAGCATCATCATCACTCCCTCCACACTGTTGCTTACGAAGATGACTCACCTCAGCACTCCGGTGAAGTGGGTGCTTCAGGGTTGAAGACAGAAAAAAAAAAAGATGATGCAAGTATTCAAAGTATGCAACAAGGTCACTGAGTGTAGAGTCACACCACATGAGAAGGTGTTACACTCTTGACCTTTGATGTTCTATTACAGTATGAGACTCAAAATCTGGACTAAATCAGCTGTTAAATCTCTTGGTTCCCCCAGTTGTCTGAACCAATGCCAAATGTATTAACACACACTGACCAGTTTGTATCTTTACTCTTAATATAGCTCCCAGAGGACATTTCTTGATATTTCTGCTGTCCTTTGAACCTTTTAATTTGTCACTGTGCCATCAATTATCCTAAAGAGGAACTATGCAGGATTTTTCCTGTAGCTCTGCTACATTTTTACCTTAATTAAACAGCTTCAGAGTAACTGTGATGGTCACATGCATGACTTGTAACCTGTTACAGGGAGAATGGAGGCTCTCTGTCTTCCACCTGGCGTCTCTTGGCTGTATTTGACCTCTGACCCGGTGTCCCAGCTCTCGTCTCTGCGCACCGTGGCGCAAACACACCACGTAACCTGTGATCTTTTATTTATGACAGATAAGACTACACAAATATACATGTCCTCACATTGTATACAGTGCTGGGCAGTAGCAGCGTTACTAGTTTACTACATTTCTCAGTAGCGTGGTCGTAACGTCACTGTTTTCTACATAAAATAGCTTTTCAGTAGTGAAGCTATTTTACTGATCAAGTAACGCAGTAGCGTGCACAGAAGCTACATTTTCTCAGGCATTTCTAAACCTTAAATGCAGCGCTTCCATGTGATGTCACCTTCCTGTCCTGCTGATGCCTGTGTCTGCTGCAGTGGGGCGCATCAATAGGCGCTTCAATGGGCGCGTCGCGCAGCAGGTGACAGACACTGGGGGGGAGAAGTGTACTGTGAGGTCATCTCGTGAATCGCCACGGCCATATGACAAGTTTATGTTTCTAATTGAGTCCTCAGGGAACAATTACACGTTCTGATGCTCACTCTGCAACCCAAAATGAAGCTACTCTTGATCGTCCAAGACCTCAAACACGAATTTAAGGACACACATTTACATTCAGGTATTTTCCTGAAGCTGACACAACAATCACCAGCTAAGCTAATCATCACAATTCAGTCAATTCAAACAAGTGTGTGTGTGTGTATGGGTGGAACATTTAGGCAGAAAGAGGTAGGAAAAATGAGAAGACAGGAGAAGCTAAAAAAGTATAACTGGCTTATGTTACACAGAATTTTTTTTTTTTTAAATAAACTATTGAACTGAACATTTTTGCCCATCTGTTTGTCTTACAATTTTATATCAATGGCAATTAATTGGAATTGGAATGAAGTTGGTTTGATGTTAAACAAAAAAAAAAAAAAAGCTTTGATGTTGCTACTTTTGTCATTTTCTTAGCATTTTCGTAGCTTAGCTTGCTACATTTCTCTGGTGGGTGGCTTCAGTGTAGTGAAGCTTCATTTTATGTAAAATAACTTGTAGCTTAGCTCACTACAATTTCCAAGTAGTTTGCCCAACACTGGTTATATACCAGCGCTCTATTGATTGCTTTTTTACTGGCTTCCTTAAAAACAAATGCACATGGCCTGGAGGAGGGTTAACAAAACAGATGGTGTACAGAAAGTTTTTTTTTTGCGGTTATGATGAAAGTATTAAATGTGATGGAACTTAGCCATTCAGAGATGTCTTGCTAAAGTCGTTGCTGCGACAGAGGGTCAGACTGTGTGTTTTCGTTGACTAGGTCAGATTCTCGGTTCAAGAATTAAGGTTGTAAAGATGAAGTTGACATTTTAATAGGCTAAAGTAGTAAACAAGCCAATTTCTGTACTTTTCGGTTACCGAGTGAGACAACTTCCTTGAATGTGAGAGGAGGCGTGTCACTATGCAGCAGGGGTAGCAGCCCCTCGATACGTTGACCATTCTCAGCAGAGTGGGCATGCTGGAGGGGGGGCTGTGACCGGGCATTTCAGAGGGAAGCAGGAAAGAGCCAGAATGGAGGAGACAGCTTGTATGCGATAGTCATGGAGTTTTTTATTGATCGAAACTTTCGATAGTACCCCACTGGGGTCCAGTAGCATATTAAAAGCCCCTAATGAGCATGATAGATCCTCTTTAAAGTCTTATTAGCGTTTGTTGTTCCACATCAGTCGTCTCCAACTCCAAAAACACTCTTTCCACTTTAGTCGACATTGTTCACTGTGGCTGGAAGAACAAACCAGGAAGATGAACAAAGTTTTGCAAATGAAATGAATGGCGTTGTGATGGTGAATTGCACAGCAACAAGTTCCTTTGACACAGTAGCGGCATGGTTACAGCGTGAAGTTGAGGCAGAAGCATAAACCAGGCTTTTGTGTGTAAGTGTTTTAACCACATTAAAATGCCGACAGTTTAGCAGTTCAGTGGACACTTTATCTGGAGTATTTCACTTTATCTTGCTGTCAAATGGTCCTTGACCATTTGACATGGTCCAAACCACGTTTGTGAGCCACTGAACTACTGTATTATTGCACACAAGCACACATATACAGCCGTTCAAGTTTTAATATCACACGGTGGTGATCTACTGAATAAAAGCACTGACTCGGTCATAAGGATACTTAGTGCATCACATCCTGCAGTGTGATATTATTTTTTAAGCACCATTGAACTTAACATTAATAGGCACCAACAGACTATGATTTGTGTATTTGGCTTATTTGGCCAATACAAAGAGCTCTGCAACTGGACAGGTAAGGGAGTGTTGCTAAATATGTTCCCGACTTGCACGCTAGCCTGCTGTACATGTTACCTCAGGCCAGCTACTTTGCATGTGAATGTGTCTGTGTGCTTCCATTATTGTGTAAACAGTGTAATACGAGTCTGGTGACACTGACTTTGTTGTGTATGTGATTCTGAAGGGTGGCTACCTGATCAGACAGTATGTAGTTCTGGAAATACTAAGTAATGGTTAATAGAAAAGCTGTAAATTGTGGTGGTACATGTAGTTGTAAGTCCCAGTGCTGTTTAGCACCATTGCAGGTAATTCACAGATAAGTACCTCACACAGACTCATGTTAAATACATGACTTACCACCTCCATAAGCCTGCTAGCTGCAAGCATGTTCACAATGACAGTGTTAATAAACTCACTCTGAATGATTTGCCAACCTGATAATTAATTAAGAAGAAGCAAAATCAAATTATCCTCCCAGTTTAACAGATTTTTCAAGGATTCCAAAGGTTAAAAATGTTAAATCTAATGATGTCATAATCATAACCTTTATTTTTAAACTGCTAAAGGTTTGAGTCAACTCCAAATGAATTTGTCACATCCTCAATACATTGAGAAATACTCGGTGTGAGTGACGGATAGTCTGTACGTGTTAGAAGTCAGACGGCTCTGAGTCACCTCTGATGGGACCTCATGTTTTGCTTGTCTTACATGCGGCTATAATTATTTTTTAATAACTCGGTGGCTGTTCAGGTGCAGCCCTGACTCAGAGACGGAGATAATTGCAGGTTTCCGTGTGCAGCAAACCACAGCTGTACACGAGGAAACAAGGATTTCCAGGTGATTTCCATCAACCTGTGATTCTGTCTGATTCTGAGAACACCACACACACAGATCGTAGAATGAGATGATTTCTAAGTCTATGTATCTTATCCGGCAAAGACACAACACAGTAGCAGTAGTACTCAAGAGTCCTTGAGGCCAGCGAGTCCTGACGAAAAAGAATTTTTGATTTTGTAAAAATTGTCTTTGAGGTGTAGATAAAGTGAAACCACCTTAAGAGATTACAATTACAGGTCAGGTCTGCTGTGGCACATAGTGTGCACAAGTTACTTACTGACATCTGAGATCATGGCAACATCACAGCAAAGTCAAAAGTAGAAAGAAACACATGAGACTCTCCTGCTTATGGAAGTTCATGATGCTCTATGACCCCATTCAGACCTGATGTTAAACTGCATCTCAGCACGTCAGTCGGTCCAGGACCATATCTGTACGTCTACATGACCTCCGAAATAGGTTTTGCATCTGGACCTCTTCTGGATGTTGATATGACGTTGAATGTTTGAATCGATTTCTGCTCACACCAGTTTACTGTTATATGAAATCAAAACAGCCTATGCACATAATATGTGTGTGTGTGTGTGTGTGTGTCATGGATCTATTATAAGAAAACTAAGTTAATTTGATACATCCATGGTGTGTATGTGTGTGTGTGTGTGTGTTTTGATTTTGATTTGATATGCACAATATAATACCCCCAAGATAATGGTATTTGTATGATCGCAGTGCAGGACACCAATTAAAATTTATTTTTAATGCTGTATTAAACATTTTCATACATAATCCATCATTTCTTAAGGGCATTGATTTGGTCAATATTGTGAATACTTTTGTATGTATAAACTACGTTCAACTTTGGTCCATATAAGACGTCAACCATATTTTAAAGGAGCTGTATGTAAGACTGTGGCCAAAACTGTTGCCAGATAGCCACACACTAACCTCTGCCCTGCTCTAGCAGTGTGGGTATGGTAGCCCGATACTCACTCACACAGTCTCAAAGTAAAGTGTTCATGTTTCTGTAGGTTGAACAGGTTGGTGATGAATATTTAGCTTTTTACTCTGACTGAACTGAACTACGTACCCACTACGTAACTACGAGCAGAGTTCACGTCAACTCAGGTGATCTGCAGGTTATTGTTTCACTTTACCGCTCTGACAGAGTGTCTGCGGTGTGTGTGTGCAGCGCTGAGACACACACACACACACACACTGTAACCCTGCATCTACAGGTTTTTCACAGTCAGAGTTTTCTCCTCCTCTTTCTTACCGTCGTATCATCAGGTCATCAACCCTCCGCCTCCAACACTATTAAAAAAATATTTTGCTGGGTCTTTGGTTATTTGCCCTCCACTCCGTTTCACCACATTTCCTCGCTCTTTTCCAACTTTCACTTTGTAATTCTTCCCTTTAGCTTTAGCTGAGATCGTTTTAACTCGCAGCCATGGCTGCAGCTCAGTGGGAACTGGCAACCTGGAGGCCAAAATGCCACTCAGGCTGTGATTGGCAGAGCGGTGGGTGGAGCAACAGGCCAAAATACAAAATCAAAACAAACATGATTTGTGGCCTGCAAATACATTTTTTAAATGCAAATATTCTGGATATACTATTGTTGTCAGTTAGATCAGTATTTCAAATGAACATGATTCCTTTGTCTCTGGTGACATATTGAGTGATTTTAAGATTACTAGCCATACATTTCTTACATACAGCTCCTTTAACCTTGTACAGACGTCCTGTCGACGTCAAAACTGACCATCCAGAGGACGTTGAAAAAAGACATCATAAAAACTTTCACTCTGCTCCCGCCAGAGACATCTTTTCAACATCTGCTTGCTCAGTGGGTTAGATCACACCCAGAAGTGGTCTGGACCACATGTCCAAGTTCTCTTTGCAGAGTCGACCCAAATGAGAAGTTTTATTATGAGAACAAAATCTCTCACTATTTGTAAAGGACAAACTCTATTTCATTGTAGGAGCTCTCCTGCTCACTCTCACTCTCACACACAAACACACCGACAACAGACCCATCTGTCAATTGACCACAAGCCACACATACCTGTTTATTTGCCAGTGAAGCAGTGGAGTGAGATCCGTTCACAAGTGATGCTTGTCAAGTCACATTTTAAAGCCAGGTGTGAACAGACGTACCTGAAGCTGACATGATCACTGAAGATGTATGTTAGTGCCACGTCTGAAAAGGGCCTGTAGGAGCACTTAATCCTGATTTACATATAACTCAGACAGCCATGGCAACATGGAAATTTCGGTATCATTGCTCCTCAGCTGTTTGCTCTACTGTCTGAGCACCAAAGTCCCACTGAGTCCAATAAAGCTCCAAAGTCTATCCTAATTTTACAAAAACTTCAGCATCTTTTTAAAAGCACAATCGTGGTAGTGTCATGTTTTTTTTTTAATGGCTGACAAATCACATCAAATTGCAGATTGAAAATGGTAATGAAGGCTTGAAGGTGAAGAACAGTATCAATTGGAGAACAACTGCAGCTACAAGCTGCAAATATCTTCAGGTCCATGTGGAGCGGGCTAATCTGGTTGAAACAAGATAGTGTCAGAGTGCTGTGAGACGCCCCACGGCTTGAAGAAATGTGATTTGCGCTTGATGATGTTATTACAACAACAGATCACAGGGTTTTAGTCACACTGCCATTCACTCCGTTCTCTCCTGAGGTGACTGCAGGAAGCTACACTGACTCGATATTAAAAAAGTGTTAATTAAATAAATGTAAATAAAATATCTTTGATCGGTTGATCTGATGTTAGCCTAGCTAAATATCAATTTAGGGTACCTTCTCAGATTTGCTTTTTTGAGCGATTGGTGTCTGCGTTCTTAATGAAACTTGAATCACATCATGTGACCATTAGTGACTTTTCAACATCTGAAGATGTTTTAATATTTGCTTCATTAAGACTGGGTCAAATATAACTGAATTCACCTGCAGGAATCCCAATCTGATCTCTAAAGGCAAAAAATAAAC
>OMNW01011262.1:7851-30299 GCA_900303245.1 Selene dorsalis | reverse complement strand
AGAAAAATGCCTCCTGCTAATGAAAGCCAGCAGTGTCTCTCCAATTGGACTACAACCCAAAAGGCATTATGTAACTGAGATACCGTAAACATTTCAAAATTGTCTCTCAACAAATTATCAGTGTTTATTTTTTCCACATTATATCTGATATTTTTGAAACAGTTTGTAATTGAAGGAACTGCTCTGAATAGAGACTAAGTTTCTTTTGAAACCAAGGACATTTTCTCTTCAATTATTTTGCTATTTCACTATCAAATAATCCTTCTGCCAGCAGATTTCACGAGTGCAAGCATCAGACGTAATGTCTGTGTGTTTTTGTAAGGACTTAATTTGCATCAATAAAAATCAAAATCAAAGCACAGAGTTTGTGTTAAATGTTTTATTTAGGGGATGTTCAATCATTGTGACGAAATCGGGATTCTGGCTTATCAGAGATGTGCAAGCACTGCATCTGCAATAATCAGCAACTGCTGAATGGTCCTCTTTCATTCCTGTTTTGATAGTGGTGTTTTTGGCCTGGGCCCAGTGCTACACTACAGTATGTATTAGTCAAATATTTATCTTGTTCAGAAATACATGGCTATATTGAGATGGGAATAGGGTTAGATGATTTAATGGGCACACCAGAGGACCTTCTTAGGTGCCAAAGTTTTGCAATTCTGGTGGTCTTCTCTCAGATCAGACACCCGAAGGGTCGTTCAGACCACAACATGCCATGATTCAAGACCCACTGAGGGGACATGAAAGTGTGCAGATGATGGAAGGGACTGGATGGCAATTACTGCTCATCAAGGCAACTTTCAAAGAGTGACTAAATCGTTGAACATCTTGTGTATAATAGATTTACAGTTTTTCCCTTTGGTGTCTTCCCTGAAGAGCCGGGGTGTGGAAGCAACGTTTTTATGTGCGCACAGACATCATTACACAATAAACTGTGAGCTCTTCATCACTGGAGATTGTTTTGTTTTTTTTTACCCTTGTGAAGTTAATTGAAACTTTCATTTGAAATGCAGGCACATTCTGACCTGTCCAACATACATATTTGCTGTAGTGTTTACAGACTGCTGCTCAAGCAAAGTACAGTATAACCATTTGATCCCAATGAAATAACAGAAACAAGACATTAAAGACAAAATCTGTCTCAGTCTTTATTTGGAATTCTAAATCTTTCTCCCTTTGAGTTTTATGCTGCAGACCAGCATAGAAAATTTGATTTTCCAGTATATTTAATGAACCAACTTTCACTCAAAATAGATTGAGGGAACATTTCATCCTTAAAGCTGTTTCCTCTGGAAGATTCCTTGCAGTATTTGAGAGCTGAAGAGATTTCTAGCTTACACATTGCACTTCATATATCACTGTTAATGTCAACTGTCATAAACTTAAAAATAATATTTGTCTTGTTGTATTTTCTCCGTGTCATGAAATATGATGAAATGTTCTACAGTGTCTTTTGTGTTGTTCTTTGGATAACCAGCCACAGGAGTGGATATTTCCAGAAGGCACTGCTAAAGTTACAACATGAGGGGAATGAATCAATACACCCGAGTTCTGGTTTTTCGTTTTAAAATGTAGTCACACACCGCCGTTATAGAATTCTGGGTTTAAAAGCATTTAAGTACTTGTAAATGTTATTTATTAACTACCAACGGAGAGTATATCTAGTGTAATTTAGAGCCAGATCAAGATATGCACACACACTTTTTCAAAGACTACTTTTTAATGATGTGTGTACATAAAATTATTAGGTTGTTTGCTCTTGATGTGCAAAATTTGTTTGTTTGTATGGTCCTGCAGCATTTCAGTGAGTAGTGCCTGCATGGCCGAGGGTCAAATGGGTGCATGAATTATTAATTAATAGGGAATCATTTCTCCATCACAGGACAATAAGCAACACTGAGTGATAACCGACTCAACCCCTCCCATTAGATGTACTGCTGGTGCCCCTTTCGGGTTATACGAAGGGGAGTAAGATAGATGTATTCTTGACTGTACCTGTGTGAGGAGCTCGGACCTGTAGTGTTGATACAGTATTCTGGGATTTCCTGGTTTTATTGAAAAAGCAGCTAAGGCTAGCTTAAGCATAAGAGACACTATTACTACCGATTTAGCCAATGTGTCAATTCCCTTTAATAGTTACGCTTGGCTTGTGTGTTTGGTCAAGAAAAATCTCATATAGCATTTTGATAATCCTCCTTGAACCTTGCTTACGGTTTCACAATATGAAGAAACTTGGGTGGCCATGATAAATGACATTTGACATTTAGAACTGCTTACATTCATAACAGTCATTACATCAGTGTTCTCTAATGGTGGTTCTTATTTTAATGGGCAGGATTATATGAAAGACCGTGACGTTTATATTGAATCTGTTGCACCTAATTAGAGTGGGATGGTGGGATGGAAGGGTCTGCTTATTCACAGGCACAAACCACCCCTCCAGACTCCCAAATATCCTTTCTCTAATGCAACTGGAACACTTTTATGTTGTTTCAGGTACAGTATCTCCTCATTTCTTTATTTCCAGCAAACCTCAAAATTAAGTAAGATACACATGTCGTATTATTCAAGCATAAAGTCGAATTTGGCGAGACGTATATTTCTCTCTGATTCTTTCATTTTTCACAATACAGCGGGGCTTCTGGGAGTCCCCATGTCACAGTAAAAAAAGGCTTCAGAAAGTGCTACTAATTTTTGTTGTGAGTGCTCAAATGCCACAGGGGAACCATCTGAGGCCCAGAGTAAACTGCTGCTACAAAGTCTCTGAGCAGCAGCAGTTATCTGCACCGACCTTCTCTTCTAACCAGGACCAGGTTTCAGTAAAGCATCTCTGCACTACATTAACTTAATCTAAATTTCACTGTAAGTTAATGTGCAAACATGATCTCGGTGAAAAAAAAAGTTTTCAAGAGACTTCACAGGGCCAAGTGTCCTCCTGCCATTGGTGCAGTTACATCAAACAAGACTAAATGGTTTACACAGAAAATATATAAACCATAACTACTGCTTCATAAAACACATCAGATAGCTCGCTTGCCATGCAAAAACAGGCCTTAAGGGAACTGGCTGACTGTTCCCTCCCACTCACTTTCTCAGCTGGAGAGAACAGACAGACAGACGCAGATGCTGCATGTGTGTGTAATATGATGGTATGAATGTGCCTGTGTGATATACACGTGACTCACCCCTTTTAACGAATGCCTTCATTTTAATTTCAATTTACTGTCATGACAGCTGTAAGATGAAATATCACCAGTGCAGATATCACCGCTTGGAGAGGCTCATCAGAAGACGCGATGACTACCCACCTACTCAAGGCCTGACTGAATCTCAGGGATGCTGCCAAGGGAGGGAGATTCCCTGCTAAACAATATGATATCACATAATCCCACTCCTATTCCCCTAGCAGCCAAGCCCACATAGGCTTTCCACTCGATAGTGATGAGTAGGCTCTCTGCTGATGAAAGAAAGGAGAGGCCTATTAAACCTTACGACTCATCGACTCATCTGAGTAATCTAGAACAGGCACACAGCCGGGGAGTGCGCGAAAGAGACAAAGGAGTGATTGGCAAACAACTGACAAACACTTAGATTTTTTTTTACTGTGCATTTTATGGTTCAGCTTTTCCAGTTGATGTGAAATTATTTATATCCTGAAGAAATCAAGAGCTGGTGATAAGTACTCCATTGCGGATGTACTGTAATGTTAAAGTGGACACTGGGATTACTTGATGGTATCTGATCCTTTGACTGTACAGCAAAGGATATCTGGCATTTCAGAGTTGTTTGATGTAGTGTAGAAGTGTCATTTATGGAATACTTTGCTGATTTGAATAAGTCTATGATTAAACAGCATTTTTGTATATAGTACGGTAAATGAAGATTAGATTTAGGCCAACAAAAGCTTAATATCTCAACAGCTGCTTCAACAAAGTATCTTATGGCTGAACCAAGTGATAACCTCCAGGATTGAAAAAAAATAAGCCAACACATAAAACTCAGTGACTAGAGGCATTACTTGGTACTACTACTGCTACTCACATATTGTTAAAGGTAGAGTCTGTAGTAGGGCTGCATGACTTTGGAAAAAACTGACATTGCGATTTTTTTGTGTAAAAAAATACAACAACCAAGCAAAACTGAAGCAAAACAAAAGTTGACATGTTCTAAAAAATGAGAAAACATCGCACATCCTACGATGTGACTATCGCACATGCGCACATCACGATGACGATGTTCAAACGACAAATCGTGCAGCCTTAGTCTGTAGGATTTTCCTAAAAAACTAAATATATGTAAGTCTATATTTAGTTTTTTAGGTCTGCATGTTTAATCCTATTTTCATCATCATCACAATGTCAACATGCACGATAAATACATTGTAAAGGATGCCAGAAATGTCATGAGAAAGTTTTATTTACAGGCGCAATTCATACCTGTAACCTGAGCTACACCGCTAGATGTAATGTAATGTAACTACAACAATGGCGGACTTCCGTCAGGTCCCTCAGATACCGCGCCTGAAACGCGTCCACGCGGCATCCATCAGCATATTTCTACTGACACGACTTCTCGTGCTCAGTCGACTTATAATGTTTGGAGTTTGTTTACAGTGCGTAAGCTTTCCACTCTTCTTCTCAGTTTTTTGTATAATTGTGTAACAGTGTTGCAGCGCCACTACAGGCCTATGTACTACAGTGTAATGTCTTGTATTTAGAAAGACACAGTTACAGTATGGTTAATACGAACATCTGAATATTTGCTTATCAATCGCAAGTCCTATCATCATTGCGATACTGAACAGTTTCACTGCACATCAGACATTTTGCTGATACCGTGCAGGCCTAGATTTATACAAAACAAATCCTGCTTAATCATCAACTATGGGCTTCTACTCATGTGTGGTGGTGACTGTGCCTTCAGAGCCCCCCACCTGTATTTTATGTTTTGGTGTAGTCGGGACGTTTCTGGATGGGGAATCGGTGTGTCCTCCCCAGCCAATGACAGACACAACTGCGCTCAGGGTCAGGGGGTGTGCCCAGTTGAGCCCAAGAGGAGGGGCCCAGTTTGAATGTTGAGTTAACAAACAGCAATGAACAAACCTACAACAAATCTTGGCTCCAAAAGTCAGTCGGTCCCCACAGACTTGCATATTAAAATGGTCAACATAACAGCAGAAATAAACATGTTTACATGTCGGTACAAAAAAACTCTTTTGGTCTGCGCAGCTCATTTCCTGCTTCATCGGTGAATCATGGTTTTTATGACTCTCCCATTCAACTTTTACAAAAGCTTAACGTTATAAGTAAATGAACGGGGTGACGTCCTATAGTCAGTAAAGTTTCTGTGTTGCATTATTACTGTTGCTATAGTCACAATGACGAAGCAATACTGCATAGGCTAATCTGATTAGAGCGAATGTAAGCGAGCTAGGCTAACTAGCGTCCACTTTATGATGGATGCAGAGTTAACAATGAATGTCTGAAAATGTTTATAGCCAACATCATGTGGACTTGTGAAAGGGAGGAAAATGCCTTGTATCACTATTAGAGGGCTGTGCAGGGTCTTGACAGTCAGTGACACGCCATGAGATGTTGACAGTGAACCTTCATGCAACAACAGCTTTGCCAGCTATTCACAATTATGTACATAAATGGCTTTGTCCTCTTTTGATAAATGAAAAAAAAACCATCAGTGAAGTACAGGGCACTCAGGTGGTCTTTGAGTTAGGGCTCCAACCATGAAGTGCAGCACGCCTGGTTCGTGTCCAACTTTGCTTCATGTCGTTTCTCATCTCTCTCTTCATTCATTTCCTGCCCTCTCTTTTCCATTGCCAGAAAATAAAGGCATTACATGCAGAGAAAATACATGCAGTAAAATGACAAACTTTTGACTAAACTACACGACCGCCCTCTCCAACACAGCTTGAGAAATTACACTACCTCACTGCTCACTTGTATCAGCTTTATTAAAATTCCAAATGTGCAGTACAGAGCATCCACTGTGGCTCATTTAAAAGTTGAAAGACTTGTTTCAGCCTGCAGTTTCTCCAACTTCCGGACTATATAGGTCAGGGAAACCTGCCAAAAGGCTTCCTGCATATTGGGCACACGTGTTATGCCACACATCACTGACTGACATTTGATGTTTTCTACCTCTCCACTTCCACTCCTCTCATCCCTCCCCCGTCTCCGTGGGCTCCTCTCACCTCTCTGTTCTGGTCTCCTCTCCCGTCTGTGCCTCCACTTTTCTCCCCTCTTCTCGTCTTCGTCTCCTCTTCCCTGGGATAGTGATTGTGATGGAGAGGTTAATCCGGCCGGCATATGGTTGCCATCGGCGGCAGATCTCCCCATAATGGTGGATGGACAGCGTAGGCTAATCACGATCTTTGATCTTCCATGAAACCCTCAACTCGCGTGGCTCTGATTTCCCCGCATCGCTGCCATGCTGAAATGAGGAGGCCCTGCCGCTCTGGAAGTCATTTTGGGCTTATTACTTAAGCCTCGGCGTATCCCCATTGTCTTTGCAAGCATTGGAAATGACTAGAGGCTGTGCTTCTGTGCAGCCAGCAGTGCGGGTATTTCCTTTAACTGTGCTGCTTCGTAGGCCAACTTTGGGCCTTCTCGCCCTCTCTCCAAGCCAGCCAACTTTTGATGAGAGCTTTAATTTGATGTTGTTAAGGTTGTATGGTTTCAACTTTGCCATTTCTTTGGCTTATAATAGTCAAGGTTTTTTCCCATGCGAAGCCGTAGCCTGTTGGGCGACGTCCTAAAATGGCCTCCAGATTTATTGGTGAGTTTTTTTTTCTCCCTTTGCAAGCCAAGGCAATAACATTACTCAGCAGCAATTACTACAGCAGTTGACAGGGCCGCTGTTCACCGCGGCATTTCGCACATCTGAACGTCAAGGTGTGTAGGGACTGAGTAATAGAATAGTATTGAAAATGCACAATTACAGCTTACCTGGCCCTGGGCTTTGTGGCAGTGTCATCTTGGCAGGGCTGAAATAGCACACCAGCTGAGCTCAGGATTGTCACCAGGGCAATCACGTACACCTCAGCAGTAATTAGAGTAAGACTTAGAGAGGGCATCAGTCATGTCCCTGTTCCAGTGACTCATGACCCCCTTAGTGGAGTTTGTGCACACACACACACACACGCACACCACAAGACCACATACGTACACACACCTCAGTGCCGCCTGCACACACGTGGAACCAGTCAGCAGACACTGAGCCTGGACTGGTCTTGAGTAAAATGTAGAGGCTTTGAATGGATGATCTGTTTACAGGGAAAAGAAAGGCAGACTATCAGGTTGCCAGATCTGGAACACATTGATGTTGATGCTACTCCCATTGTCAGATGAAACTGTGGATCTATTTGATATACAACAGATGATTCACAGCACATACACAAATACTCTGACAGGCTACAGGCAGGTTCAGATCTGTGCAATGCGAGTGAGTGTAAGGTTGCATCTGTGCTATTCACTGACTGCATCCACATGCTCAATTTCATTGCTCCTAGCTGGCACAGCTAATTAAAGGGCCAATTTCAAGTCAATATTTAGACCATAAATTCTGCAACAAATAAAACCCCAACAGACATAGAGGTCTGTATTGCTTATTTTTTGTATGAGGTGAAGTTTTTCCAACAAGATTAAACTAAAAGTTTTGACAGCTTTAGTCCAAGTCACTACTTCTTTTCATCCAATAGCCTCCCCAAAGGCCAACAAGTACTGGCAGATACACTCACCCCTGAGAACTAGAAACAGGAGGGATATTTGACGCAGCCAGTGTGTCGGCGTGTGTCAGCTTTTCTATTTCAGCCGGTTTGAGGCACACCTTTGTGTGTTGCTGTGAAGTAAATGGATATTTTCCTCAAGGATTCCTCACAGCAGAGTTTGTGTGCTCACCCGGAGCTTTCAGTGCGTGGTTGGAAGACAGACTAGGCTGCAGACAGATCTCTGGTTTAGCTCTGGGTTTGCCTGCTCCCCCTGCTCCTGGCCAAAACTATGCAGATGAAAGTTTGAAGTGTAACAAAGTGATTAACAGCGGTATAGCATGAATGGCTGAGGTTTGCCATATTTCTGCTGCTGGGTGGTAATCTAATGGCCATATTAACATTAATTCAATTTTCTCCCATCCTGTCTTTTGATAGAGGTGCTTCATTATAGCGGGGACATTCCTGATTTTTACAACACAAGAGTGGGAAAACAGCAGACTGCTGCTAGTTAAGAGAGGAAAACATTTGAAAACGCTTCAGCAACACAGCAATGTTTCCCAGGAAATGGGTGGCTGCTCTGTGACTTTTTGTCTTTTCTTTTTTTATCAAACAGAAGCTACGTTTTATTTTAAAGAGCTGTTTGTGCACATTTTCAAAATGAGAAATACAGACCATATCCTGTTATTGAAGGCCCGGGTGTCTTTATTGCCTGGTGAGGCAGCAGCAGCTCATGGCAGTGTCACTCTCTCTCTGCGTATTAGGGTAGCTTGGTGAAGGGGCAGCATGTTTAGTCATACATAAGGGCGAAGGACACTTAAGTGCTACCTGATGTTAGCGGGAGTGCATGTGGACACAGTGGGGTTTTTTTAGGCGTGTCTCAGAAAGTATGCACAATAATTTTGCCATTTACTGCGGTCTTGTGATGGTGCACTGCCGCTGTTATATTGGTTTGGAATGTACCAGTCTATTTTTGTGTGAGCCCACTCAGTGGGTTGTGGGCCACTATGGCCACTGCCCCACTCATGACTTTTACAACAAAGCCCGGTGATTGGGCCCAAACCGGCCGATGAAGCTACCATTTTGACGCAGGACATTTTTGAGGTGATTGTGTCAACATTTCTACGCAGCAACATCCTTTATAAAGAAATATGACTGACAGAGTCGACATTGAACTTCACCGCAGTGTTTTCCCAAATTCTATCCAACAAATTGCCCTGTTGGGATTTCCAAGGTTTCCAGTTCAATCCTTAGGTAGCGAGTAGAGGGTGATGCAAATATGATGACTAATGATGAGGAAAATGATCTTTTTTTTTCTTCTGATTGCAATTCGACCACAATTTGTCATAGATCTTAGGAATGTGTACATGTGAAGAACAATCCTCGTTCTGTGGCTGTCTGTCCTATTCATCTGTGTGAATGGAGCTTGTAATTACAGAGCAGAGCAGTTGTGTTTAAATGGCAATACAGTTTGCAGTTTTTCACATGAACTGTCAGGAGCTTGAATCTGAAACGAAGCAAAATAAGCAATATTTCTGAGGAGAGTCCCTGCCAATAGCCCGAACAAAATAACAACTTCGCATCCAGGCCAACTGCTGTGGCTGCCCTGTTTATTTTTCTGGACAGAGTTCATCGATGGAATTTCAGAATTAACTGACAGACTTAAAAATATTTATTGAAAGGGCACCACAGCAAAAATGAACATCGGGAAAAAAAAAAGAATCAAAAAGCATCCATCATCGCTGTTTGGGGAGTATGCGAGTGTGGTACAGCTGTCACTTCATTTCCACTCGCGCTAGATTAAATAAAGAAAAAAAAAAAATCCCTCTGTACTCTGGAGTCTCCAGCCCTCTGGCACTCCATTTGACTGACCACTTGTCAAACTGAGAATGAAAAAAAAACTACACTGTAATTATGACTTACCACAAGACTCTGAGCAGTTATTAATGAAAATATTATATATTAGTCTATATTTTATCTCACCGGAGCCTAATTAGCTGGAAAATGCAACACATTGTTAATATTAGAGTTATATTAGAATTAGGTGACTCAGGCTTATAATACTGTATAGTTGGAATAATGCATGAATATTGATCCATCATGCAGTGCTGGTAATAGTAGCTGCAGTAGTTGTACTAGTGGTAGAGTTCAGCTTTAAACCTCAAAAGCATTTCATATGTGTGCTGGCTTTGATTTGGAGCTTGAATGGGGAAATAATGGGAGGCAGACCAGCTGGGGAGTGCAGCCACACAAAGGCACCATGCCTCTCTAAGGGGTCTGGCTGCCTGGCTGTCTCAGGGCCCTGCGCTGAGGTTGAGACTGAGGCTGAGGCTATAAGGTTGGGGTTTCATGGAAGACAGAGCTGCAAGGGGGTTAGTAATGAGAGGCCTGGATGGATGAGGAGAGTCAGAGGCATGTCATCCTCTCCGGCAGCCTGACCCTCACCTCGGGGATTAGTTCATTGCAGAGAAGCATCAGCAGAACTGTGGGAGAGCAGGAGAGGAGGCTCGAGCGGGAGGGTTGCGCAGTGGGTAGACTGAGGTACTATGGGGATGGGCTGGAGTGAGATGGTACACGGGCGGGGTGGGGTGACTTGGGGTTGTGGTGGCTCCTTTCTAAACAGTGCCTCCTAAAAATAGATCCTTCCACTATTTAAGCATTCAGTCATGAAAGGATGAAAGGGGTTTCTTTTTAAATCAACTTAAGCAAAACAAATCTTGAATTTGATGCAAGATTAAAGTTTGGTGAATCTTTGAAAAGGGGAAACACGGAATTTTCCACTTCTTCTGCAGCAAAACGAGCTCACTTGGAACTTATCTGTTGCACCTTTAGCACGTCTGAACAGCCAAACAGGAGCTCTAATAAAGAAATAAAAGAATATCTGCAGCAGTTTGAGCTTGAGGAATGACGCAGCCTATACAGCTGCAATAAAGTTAGAACGTCAACTATGGCTGATTTATTTGAAGTGGAAGGGAAGCGTTTAATATGAGACACATGGTTTCAATAGATAGCACAAGTTCCATGCCATGAATTGCAGAGAGATGTAAAACGGACGGTGCAGGAACTGGTCAGTGAGAAGTACATGATATAAGACAGACACGGGGTGATGCCAAAAGAGTTCATTGTCAAACTGACCACTCACTCTAACTGCACTATTTAACACTGGATTTCCTATTATTCTAACTATTCTGACTTTTTTTTTTTTTTCTTACTTCTATTGGTTTTGCACAGAGAATTTAAGGGAAATATTTTCACTACCTTGATAAACTCTCTGGAGATACTTATTTTAGTCCCTCTCCTATATGGAAGCTCGCATCCTTCTCGGTTATATCTACAGAGACAGACAGGTGCAAACAAATACACACCACAGTGCGCTCCAGGGCCTCTACTGTACACAAGCGCGGATGTCCAAATATACCAAGTCCCACACCAAATCTACTTATGCAGTCTTTGTTCAGTGTCTTGCACTAACACTTGGTGCCTGCATTGCCAGAAAAATAAACACAATCACTCAAGACTGAGACATGGATCCGAAATAGCGTCTGGCATGGGGCGGCGATGCCAATGTGCAAATCCAAACGTTTCAGAGAAAAATATTGAATATTGTGGGGATTAAGTGTGCACTTTTAAAGCTTCAACAAATTTACTTAAGGTATGTGAAGAGTTTGGAATAAAACAGTGTCAAGACTGTGTGTTAAACTGACTTAAGTTTCAACAAAAATGTGTCACAGCTTTAACTCTATTTGGATCATTAAACTATTTTTATGTGTTAATTATATTTTTCCTTGAATTTTACATTCGCTCACAGCTGTGACAGACATGTTAGATGTCAGAGCAATAGTTTAAGCAGCTACAGCAACGAGTGAAGATACTGCCCTCCAGGCTGGCACACATTACAGGATTCTTCAAACAGATTTGGAGACCACACACTTGATGATCTTATAGTGTGTGGCGTGCACTACGGAGCGCACCACACACTAACTGATTCTTCAGCAGAGTATCAGGTTCTTCACGCTCAACATTCCAAATCTCGCGTGGTCAAACGTGACTTCAGTGTCAACAAACATGGCGGACGAACAGCAAGACGCAATGGTGGTCGTTTTCGGCCTAATACTGTGTGGAAATACACACCAAAAAAAAAACAACAACAATGGAAAAGGTCATGGGGACAGCGGGGATGTGGGCTGTATGCGTTACAGTGCGAGTTGGAGGTGAGTACAAATTGCTCAGCTTGCATCTTGATTGGCTGTTGGTCCGGTACACGTGACATTACAAACTGTGCGTACTTGGCTCCCCTGAGAACACCGCACACACTACAGGGTTTCTAGTTGCAAATATTACCCATGTTCATTATTTACGACCTCTCCCTCCGAGCCGATCGGACCAGACAAAATCACTCTTAACACACCCCACAACGCAGGAAGATCAGACACAATGTCGTTTGCAAACATCAGACAATCGGGCCTTTGCTGGCTTTGATCAGGAGGGGGAGATCAGAACAAAAATCAGCCTGATTATCCTGCACTGTGTACCCTGCTTAAGTGTGACCTTGCAGGTCATTGAATAATTAGGTTATTTGTCTCTGTTCATTTTTATTCCTCAATACATTTCTGCCAGTAAAAGATGACTTTTTATTTAGTTTTAGTCTCATTTTCAACATGAAAAAAATGTTTAACATAATATTGAACTAATATCGTTGTCATCTTTTTAATTGATGAAATTAACACTGTTCTTAAGCCTTTATTTTTCCAGTAAAAGTCAACACAGCACACATGCTCTTTTCAGCAACACCCTGCTTCACATTTATAGAGTTACGCACATTCACACCTGGTAGCTGCAAAAATATCCAAAATCATCAACTACTAGCCACAAAGCAGTTCTGCTGGAGTGGATGTGGGGACGAGGGTTGAATACCTTGTACGAGGCAGCCAGACGGCCCCTCCGGCCTTTGAGCAACTCACTGGTCACAAATCAGCTTCTCTAACCTGCTGGCTTCTGCTCACACCGTCTCCTACACTGTCTTGCACACGCACCAGCCACTGAATCAAACACTCCTTTCTTGCTGCTGAGCGTGATGTTTTGATGCAAAAGCTTCATTTGACAGACTTTTTATGTATATTTTTTTTCTGCTTGTTAATGTGCATGTGTGTGTTTTTTTTCTGTGAGTTGAGAGAGAAGACTCCAATGGGGGAGGCAGAGACAGAGAAAGATGGAGAGACATGTGAGAAAGAGTGGGAGTCCTGAGATGAAATGCTGACATGGAGTTTCCTTATGGCGCAGAAACGGCCCGTGAGTTCGGAGGCGTTGTTGAGACTACAGAGAAACGCTTTCCTCATTTTTGCTCCGGAGGAACTGACTGATCACTGGCCAGTCTGCTCGCTTTCGAAAGACAGTTGTCTCTGTAGTTTCCTGATCCGGACCAAAGCCCTTTGTGACTAAACAAATGGAATAAATTACCCAACTGGAGTGAATTATAGATTTTCCCCCTAGAAGTCGCTGGCATTTATTATATTACAAATGCCTTTATGTTAGGAACAGAAATTAAATGGGGAAGTCGTAAAAGTGCACTCCCAGACTTATGGCAACAGCCTCCATTATTCTGTTCAACAGAAATGCCGCTATGGAAGGGTCAAGCATTTATACTTCTGTATATGTTTATATCATTTTGAAGATCCCAGTTATTAGTTCAACCTGGTGACCCCGCAGCCGCTTTGCCTTCTGTCAGAGACGACATTTCCTACAGTGTCAAATGGGCTCCAGGCGTAAGCCTTTGAGCTCGGCTGCTACATCTGCTCTACATATTCATCCCAGGGCCTCTTTAATTCTTGCCCTGCGCCCACACACACTCTCACGCGCACACACAAAACAGAAAACACACACCTACCTACGCGCGCTACACGCACACACATGCACAGAGCTGAGTGCACATATAAACATGTACTGTGATTGAGGAAGTGCAGAAAACAAAAACAGTTTGTTTATTATGTCGAGCTTGAAGAGGAATGAGAGTTAGTGATCTTCATTGAAAACAAACGGTTCTTAATAAGCTGTGACTAGGATGGTGTAGAAATACAATCTGATTTCAAACATCCACACATGGAACTACATGAACTGACTGGCAACAATATCCAGTATAACTGGTGACTGATGCAAACCTGTATCAACGCTCAAGGCCACCTTTGATTCTGTGATTTGTTTTACTGAATATGATGTTCAATGAAATAATTAGCTGATCAATAAGAAAATTATGGACAGTTCACCCAAATCACAAAAACACTCAGTGATAACATTAATTTGATTAATTACTTACTCTCAGTGACCCTACCTTGTTGTTGAGTCAGCTTTCCAACAGAAAACTAACTAACTTCTTAACTCCAAAACTATACAGCTTGAAGGAGACCATCTCATCTCATTAAATTTATGTTGTGTTGATGAGCCTTAAACGACATGAGTGCATGGATACAACATTTAGGTTAGCAAAGTCTGCAGCTGAGTGTACTGCAGTAACAGTGTAAAAAACAAACAGATAAATATGTAACAGTAGCTGCAGTTTAGACCAGATTACAGTTAGTGAAATAAACTGTGAAATATATCTGTTACTTTGAGCTTAGATATTCTCCAAGGCTGCCTCAATACTAACAATGTTGAGAAAATGTGAATGCGCCTACCAACTGTGTGTGACAAAAGCTTTGTTGAATTTCCCATGAAACCAATAATACAGTACAGGGGAATGATTATATGAATCAGCTGTCTGCAAGACACATTTACTTCCAAACATAACAACCACTAGAGATGTGAGCTTGCACTCAGGCTATAACCTCAGAAATACGTTTGAAGATAAAAGTCAAAAAAAGTAAAAGAATGTAATTCAGAATTAATAAAGAGCAGAATTTCGCAGCACAGATGCCCATAAGCAGATCTACAGGAGAGCAATAAAACAGCCAGCGTCCTCACAGCTTACTGATACTGCCAAACACACAAACAGCAACAGAACTGAGCTGAGACATTAACTCTCTATATGCAAGCTAGCTGAACACTTCTCAAACAGGAAACTGCGTACAAAACAAGATCGGGGCGATGAGTGTGACGCACTTTATACAAACTGTCCTATTGAGTGATCAAACTGAGAACTTCCTGATAAAATATGATAGTACAGAAAATGAATAGAAGCAAGTGCTTGCTGCACAGATGCAAGAGATTTGCAAGATAATTATTGCACGACAACACAGCAAAGCTCAGACCGGTTAAAAAAGATTGTGGATATGTCCTTTAGTAAGTGGAGTACGTCATGTGTGAGTGTGGAACTGCACTTTATTTGTCTGCCTGCAGTAGCTCGCAGGCATCAGTCCATTTGGTCTCAAGAAAAGCCTATAATTAAAAAGGCTTGTATAGTCTTTGGAAACAACATGCGCATTTTGAAGACTTTCTCAACTGTGACAAACAAATCTGTGACCCACATCAGGCCGACACTGTTGGTCCAAAATGGAGAAGGCTATCATACACTATAAGCTGAGTTGTAAGCAATACAGTGTTGTGTGCCACTTAATTTGGGCTGCACATAGAGGACTGAAGAAAGAAAGTGAAGTAACAAAGTATAAAAGTTGTGTAAGGCATCCATGTGTGTCAACGTCTGTGTGTACTTTTGGCTGCCGAGAAGTTAAAAAAAGAAGTGTTTTGTTTTTGTCAGCAACTCCTCAGAACTTTGGTTGATTTTAAAAGTCAACATTTCCTGTTCCAAAGGTTATGAAAATTAACACAAGTCATGTGCAGTGTTTCGTCAGCAGAATGCTGTCGGCTGTGAGCTACTGTTTTCCCTGATTTGGGGGAGATCGAGTGCTGTTTGCCAATGCATCATGGTTTGTTAACAAGTTTCTGACTACCTGCATACAAATAAATCAGCCAAGTTCCTGCCACATGGTTTTGTTGTCTTTTATTTTTGGTGTTTTTGTATAAAACGGAATAACTCACTCAACAGAGGGAGCCTTCTGGTTTAAATCCCCCACCATGCTAAGTCTGGGTCAAGGAAAAAATCAGAAACTGTGAGACAAATTGCTCCTGGGGAATAATGAAAAAAAAAAAACCTTCTGAATTAAATGATTGAGTTAGACAAAGCAGAAATGTACAAAATCAGCATTGCCTTAAAACCAAGTCTCTTCCTCTCTTGTGTGTCTACCAATCTAGTCTCTGTTATACCCCGTGTTCCCACTGAGTCATATTATTTCCATATTTATGTCAGCAGCAGCCCCTCACTTTGATCTCCTGCCTTGTTCAGCGGCTGATCCTGTTATGGCTTGTTCCTGTAAATACTTTGAAGTGCTCCGGGATTAAAAGATTGTGGAGCCAATGAAAAAGCAAACAACTCTTTACACAGATTCATTTATAAGGCCCCTTAAAACACAAAAAAAATCATTTGGTAACAGTAGATGGAAGTTTACTGTAATTGTTGGTAATCGTGGAGCCACTGTTTATGGGTTCTGACAGAGTAAGATTCTGAGTGATTGAATTTGGAGGGTTTTTCTGCCACACACAGCATTAAACCTTTGAAAAGTGACAACAGCTGGGCTTTACACAGCATAACCATCTTACTGATGACCATTTGTTCCATGCGAGTTAGGCTAGAAATTGCACAGGAACATATATGATACCCTGAGCTTGGCAATGACAGGATGGGGCACATGCAAACGCATTCTATATATGTGCAAAAGGACTCAGTGTCTTCAGCCGCAGTGTCTCTGTCAGGTTATGCTGCACTGTTGAGCTAAATGCTAATGCAAGTATGCTAACATCTTCACAATGACAATGTTAAGTATAATGTTCACTGCGGTAACAATCTTTGTGGGCAGTGGTTAGCGCTCTCACCTCTCAGCAAGAAGGTTCTGGGTTCAGCTCTTGAGCCTGGGGCCTTTCTGGGTGGAGTTTGCATGTTTTTCCTGTGTCCTCATGGGTTCTCTCCAGGTTCTCCAGCGTCCTCCTACAGTCCAAAGACAAGTACAATTGATGTGAATGCGAGCGTGAGGTTTTTAACCTCTACATATCGGCCCTGTGATGGACTGGCCACCCGTCGAGGCTGCGTATTACCTCCAGCCTCCCCCTGTAGCCCTGCAAGCAGTATAGACGATAGATGGATGGCCAGTGTGTTCTAGTTGAACGAGATGGAGAGTCGGCCATACCAGCCACTACCACATCTTAGTCTAGGATGTTTGACCGCTAAGATTTGCAATGAGCACCACACACAAATGTTGTTCTCAACTTTCAAACATCTTTCCAGACACCTTTGTGAACACGGCCACAGCCAAAGTAAATTTTCACTCAAGCCTGGAATTGAATAACAGCAACTCATATGATAAAGACAAGAAAGTCAAACGTGATTGACCCCACAGCCCTGGGCTGTCAGTGTAATAAAATGTTGGTGGGTATTTGGTCATGAACCAAAGTGTTGAAAAAATAAACAACAACAAAAAAAAAAACCTTAGGATGACAGTTGACTGGATAGTCAGAAATGAGGTGTAGACCAATCAGGGTAGTGTTTATTTCACACACAGATATAATAGAATAAGAACAACAAGTCCACGGGCACCGACCTTAACCCTGACCACAATACAGGGAAGTCTCACCTCGAAACAAAACTAAAACCCATAATAATGTAATAGAACTCAATTCAGTTCCAGCTCAGAGGCAGCCATCTAAAAAACACACCACACCACACAACACCAGCAGCACTGGTACACATAAAGATGCAAATACCCAATGAAATACATCTAGCCTTGTTGTCTGTGCTTGTATTATTAATTTTGTTAAGTCTACACACTGATAAAGATCAAATCTATATTATGAGCCTTAACTAAGAGAGATAGTGATCATGAAGACCTTGATTACAGGCTGTCTGACGACAGCACTAGATGAAAAGTCGAGGGATCACTGAAGGTAACAATTAAAATTCATCCAAGGTGGAGCATGACTGTACCAAATATCACCACATCAAGTGATTCGTTCAAAACCACAGATGTCAGAATGATCACCAGAGACTCCACTGTCTGAGGACCAGACATTTCTACAAAAATACAGGGCCAACAGATCTTGTACTGTGGATGTTGAGATGTTTCAGTGGAAGGCTGAAAACCTGTTTTGACCAGCTGGTGGTGCTAGAGCAAAAATGAGATTTATCCTCTGGGGGCCATGAATATTTTATGGCAATCCATCTGATATTTCAATCCAAACTGCTGCTCTAAAAGATAAAAAGATAGATGAAGACATATTCTCATAATTACATGGAGGTTAGATCCTACTTTTTGTACAGTGATCTTCAATGAGCGCAAGTGCTCTCTGATCCTCTGTATCGCCCCCCCGAATGATCAAATCATCTAAATGAAGAAAACTCACAATTACACCCAGCTACGCTTTTCCATGGAACCCAGAGAACAAAGACACCCTGATCCTTTTAAGTGACAGAAAGGCAAAAATAAAAACAGAAAGCCAACTAAAAGAGGAATGCGTGGTGGTGGCTGCTCCACATCCCCTTGTACTTGTCAAGATATGTAAAGAGTTTCTTCTCTTCCCCTTTTATGAAAGCCTGTTAACTGTCGCACAAGTGGTGACCGCAGCTGTTTCGTGACATTTATTTTCTTGTCGTTTTTTTCCCAACATTGTCTAATTGGCTTCTGTTTGTATCCTCCTCTTATGTGGTCTCTCTACACTCAGCTTAAATTAATGTACACCCAGGCTCACTTTGGGGAGGAAAAAAAAACTAGGCTAGTATAACATATTCAGTGTTGTAGGTCACAGAAATGATTATCTTTAATTCTGAGGCTGCGAGTCTCTTGATTTTTGGTTGCTGCGTGTGGGTGACCTCATCCACTTCATTGCACATTTCATCTGATATTTCCTGTCCTTTTGCCACTTGGTCTGTGGTCTATCGCCCTTCATCGTGTGGTCTCCCACTGACCAAATCACCAAGCTGTGTAAATTGCACACTAGGACAGACAAAAGAAAAGGGTATCATTTGGACTGCACAGTACTAAATGAATGAAGTAAACCTAACCATAGTAAGACGGACACACACGCTGTCTGTTCAGTTTGCATGTTTAATCTCCCTCTGAAGTGCCTCCAGTGCTTTGATATTCTAGAGTGTGTCTTTTTACGTCATGACAGCCTGTCAAAATCGCTTTTTCTTTGCTGCTCTTTATAATAATCTTTGAGCATTACCTCTCTTACTACTGAATAACGCACACAGTCATTCACCCACACTCAGCTGTATTTCAGCACTTAAAGAACATCTCTACATCTTACACTGTTATCAGCTTAATTACCTTATAATAATATTCACTTATTTACTTAATAAATTCTTATTAAGTCATACCAGGGTTTTTTTTTAAGCATAAAACAAGCTGTGGAACACAGTGATGGTTGAATGCAGAAGCACACAAACTGTAGATATTTACCACAACAAGCCACAGAGGCTAACCATTTTTTATGGTAACTGCACGAAGAAGCCAAACACGTTCATTCAAAAATATTCATGGCCCAGAGGTTGCGCATACGAAGCAACCAGCAGACCTTATTGTGTTCTTTGGACATGTGCAACTTTACATTCCAGCTCACTACCCATGGCTTGTAAAGATAGTATAACGACAAACCCAGACAGCAACCGGAATAAAAACAAGCCTTCTTAACGCACACACATGCACACACACACACACACACACACACACACACACAGATACACACACAGATACACATTTACTGGAAGAGTGACAGAGCATTGCAAAGGAAGAAAAAACACAGAGAAAAACAAGTGGGCAAAACCGCTTGGGGAGAAAAACACCCTATATTATCAGGGGTGGAGATCTGCCACAAGCACATTCCTGATTCAATACTCACTTCATCCCAAGCTATTTCAATATTGGTAAATACTGTAGTGTGTCTTGGGGACTGCGCTGCACCCGACAGATTTAACACCTCGCAGTTGAGACACTGTGGTTGTACTGTACAACGGGAGCTAAAACAATTCGAGTAACTGTAGGAGCATTGAGATAATCAGATCTATCTATCTGCTTTCTCTGACTGACTTACTGGCTTTCTGTCAAGGTCTCACTAACAGAGAATGCAACCACGGACATTAGCTTGACGTCATTTGGCAGCTTGAAGGAATAATTTGAAATTTTGGACTTGGATGAGAAGATCAGTACGACTGTCATATCTGTATGGTAAATATAAGGCTGCAGCCGGCAGCCAAATATCTTAGCTTAGCACTGGAAGTTAACTCCAAGCAACAGCCCTGCCTATAAGCCACCGTAAAACCACCGTGTATTGTTTTTACACTTGAAAAAAAATCAACAGATAAAGCCAGCGAGATATAACGTGTTAATTAATGAGCTCTACTTTCCAGTCCATATGCTAAGCAATACTAACCAGCTGCTGGCTGTACCTCAATGTTTAACATACAGATGTGAGAGTGGTATCAATTTTCTCATCTAAATCTTGGCAAGAAAGAACATAAGCATATTTCCCAAAGAGTGGAACCACTGCTTCAATCCATTACCAAGATATTGGACTGATAACCTGCACAGACGGATGAAATCGAAATAAATAGGAAACAGGGTGGGTCAGGTAGTTCCTATGAACTGTGAGGTGGAAAGCAACAACACATTATGCATAACCAATGACGTGTGTGTCTAAGCATTGTGTATTTGCAATTCTTGTAAGGCAGAGCAAGTAATAATTTGTCAGACTGCAGAATGCACCACTGGGAATCTGCCCGGCCAAAATAGGAGTTGAATACATATTTGATCACACTGAAAGAAACAGCATTTGAAACAGAAAGTTAATGCATCAGTAACTAAAGAGTAGTAACTAAAGACGGAGGATTATGATGTGGTGTGAGGAGGAAAGAGGTGGTGTGTGCAGGGGGGTTATTAGTGGGGAAGAAATCAGCGGGAAACAAGAGATAGTGGGTGAAAAGGAAGGGAAAGAGCAGAAAAAAGAGCAGGGCACCTCGCTCTTGCTGAACGGGTGAAAGGTCACAACCCTGACACGTGTAGCTAGTTGAACCTTTAACTTTTAGCAGAGGTCACCACCGGGAGGCTTGGAGGGGAAACGCTTTATTGTTCTGGGTTACGAGCTCCTCGCCAGCACTGTTAGGAGCTCCTAAATCACACACGCACACATTGCACAGACACACACACTGCGGGTCATTCAGGGCTGCCTGAGCCAGATACTGGCCTGAGCAGATTTTTCCCCTGGTAAAGTCTTTATCCTAGACGCCTCACCAGTCTATTCCTAGAAGCTGCTGAAATGGAAAAGACGAAGTGGGTTTTATTTCAGACCATTTTATGATACGAACTAATGTATATGAAAAGACATCACCTCATAAACCAATAGACTTGCTTTGCTCATGTACCTCCTTAACGCGACACGCAGGGTATTTCACATGAAACATGAGAGCTGCAAAATGCATTCACATAATGAGCTGAATTGTAATGGTGAATATGGAGCATTAGTTTGTGCGATTCAATCAACTAGAGTTTACATAAGTTGAATTAAATTACAGTGATAGTGGACTGATGATTCATTTTTAATCAAAATGCTGAATATTCTCAGTTTACATTAAGTGAGTTTGCTTTTGTGAACTCTGATAGTAAAGTGAACACCTTGGGTTGTTCTTGGTTGCTATGGTCTAAATCAGTATATAATTTGAAGCATAGAGCAGGCAACGGTATATATCAAGGTATATTCATTCATCTTAAAATCTTTATATCAGTTCTTACGAGGGGATGAAACACTGGGACGGCAGCTGTTGTCCTATTGCACTGTCACATCTGTTGCTTGCTTGTTACTCACTGGCCTGTTTATTAAAGCTGCTGGGAAGAATAAAACATCCAGGCGGTTATGATGTGCTCCTCAATGACTCGGAACCATTCCAAAATAACTTTGGGTGTTGACGCTCAGGCTGCATGAGTAAAATCATAAGTCCTTTCATATCTGTCCATCCATTCATTAGCCATGACACTTCTCCGTGAGGGATTGCTGGAGCCGTTTGTATCATCCAGCCCTTCCATGGGGTTTTTTGGGCTGTTGGGATTATTCTCACTTCATTTGGTAAACTGTGATGGACTTGTTGTTGTTTTTTTTACAGACAATACTGATTAATCCAGACGACTGATAATGATAATAATAGGTTAGCTACGGTCCTACACATTACATATATTAACTCCTGCTAAACTACTGTACTATTAGGTTGTATTTTACAAAGAAATAAAAACGTTAATATAATGATCCTTTGAAGAAGATGTAACACTGTGAGTTCCACAATGACAACTTGAATATTTTGAACATTTGGATACATTTTACTTTTCAATTTTCTGCTGATAAATCTGTACTTCTTACTTAGAAAAAGTTGTTTTTTTTAAATTAGGGATTAATTGGCTGATTTGAATATTACTTCTACACCAATACATTGTGCATACTGATGCTTTTATGTGTTTGTATTTTTTTGTTAGAAATAAATAGTATGGGGGCATCAGGTGGGCAGTGGGTACAGCAGGCGCCCCAAATGCAGAGGCTTCAGTCCACCCAGGGTCGCCCGGTGCAGATCCCGCATCGGGCGACCCTTTACTGCACATCATTCCCCCTCTTTCTGCCTCCCCATTTCCTATCTCTCTCTTCTATACTATCAAAAAATGCCCCCCCCCTCCAAAAAAAAAAAAAGTATGAAAACAGAAATGTATTTTTC
>OMNW01011261.1:3203-15114 GCA_900303245.1 Selene dorsalis | reverse complement strand
CTGGTGAGACGCTCATTGCGCGTGCGTGGCTTCACTCCTCTAGCGCGCGCATTTGTCCGGTGGCGCAGCAGCAGCAGAGAGCTGACAGAGACAGAGAGGCGTGTGTGTGTGTGTGTGTGAGGGAGAGCGTGTGTGGGTACAGGTAAGTCCGTGACAGTTCAAAACGCACGTGTACTCGGTGTTCGTGACTGAAAACCGCGGCAGTGTCCAATTTCTTTTCCACTTGTTGTGACTCGGCGGCGTGTGTCCTCCTCACGGAACCGCTCTGTTGTTGTTCCACAGGAGAAGAAAGGAGCAGGACGAGGCTCTCCGCCATGGCTGCGTCGCCAACTTGTTGATGTTGACAGACACTTAATTGTACTGCCGTCATTCAGGGTAAGTTTTATTGATTTCGTTGTTAAGCCCCTTCATTTTTGTTTCCACCAAACCACACAGCAATGTGAAACTAATACATTTTGATCAAAGTACAGACAACACCGGGCACAGCGTGGCTGATTTACTCAATACCAACCGTGTCATACCAGCTTTACCTACTTTCACATCACAGCTGTAAAGTTAGCTTTTATTACGAAATTTTAAAATGAAACAAAACAAAACAAAACAAGAAATTGATTTTGAACTCGATAAACCAAGGACGCTAAACACAAACCCACCTGGTGTGTCATGTGTTTCTCTGGTAGAGCAAAGTTTGCGTCATGTGTGCAGTTGCAAACAAGTAATTGTACTTTTTTTAGTTTGTGGTGGGGAAACCTCACCTTAAAGTTGGGAGGATTACTGTCCAGAGTCAGTCTGACCTCAGGCAAGACACTAACCTGGTGCAAGTGAACAGTAGCCGGACTTCTAGGTGAGTCCTCCTGACTCCTGATTAGTTGTGTGCAGTTGGTGGTGTGAAGCTCTGCAGTGAAAATGATGCTTAGAGAAACTGTGCAGTAGTTGTGCTGAACATCTCAAACTTCAAAACCGAGGTCATCCTGTGAAACTGGCTCTATAGTTGTTAGTGTAAATTACATTCAAGTGGACCTTTACAGCAGAATTAGAGTTCGGCATAGCAAGGTGGTAGATATGTTGTATGTTGTTGTTTTTTTATTGTAGTTGTGAATAATGTTGTGAACGTTGCATCCTTGCTGAAGGCCCTTTTTCCTCAACACATCTCCATTATGGTTGTAGTAGTATGATAGCATCAGCAGTGTATCTGCAGAACAACCATCTGTCTCTATATCTGCATCAACCATACCCAGCCAGTACAATGTTTAATAAGAGGAGATTAAATTTATGCTCTTCCTGGGAACAGGAAACATCTTCAGGAGACACAACTGAAGTAGTGCAGGGGACCAAAAGACACACACTCCCAACAAGAACTACAAGTCGGAGTTAGAAGAAAGAGTACGATGTATTAAATACATGCATTTATTGTGTTTGTTCATATTGTTATTGTTGTTAATGTTTTGTTAAGGGAAACATGCAAAGTAAGAATTTCATTGCATGGATTGAATTGCTGAATTTTTGTACATGACATCATGAACCTTTTGAGCCTTGAGTCTTGAATCTCTACTCTTCACGTGTAGGTCTGCAACCAAGCATATTTCTGCTGATTGTTGTCTAAATGAATTGAAAAAGCAGGGTTGGACACCCCAGTGACTGACCTGGTGTAGCGCATACCATGTAGGTTGTCCATGTCCTGATTGCACCTGTTATGGGTTCACTGCAGGGAATCCAACATCCTCTTTCTCTGTCCTCAGCTTTACTGTCACTCTCCACTATTTCGTCTAAAGTAAACATGAAGTGCTTCAAGGTTAGGTCTTACTATCTTGAAAGGACATCTTTAGATGTCTTCATTTGTTTTAACAACAGTCGAAAACCTCTCAAGTTTCACTTTAGTGTATCAGAAGATAAAGAAAAGTAAGAAATTAACACAACTGAGAAACTGGAAATCTGTCATTTATTGTGCTTTTGCTAGAAAAAAATACTTCTATGATTGATCAACCAACTATTTCTTTCAACAGCTTATCAATTAATAGACTGAATCAGGTTACATCATTCCTGCCCTCACACAAGTGGAAATTTACAGATGGGAGACTTTTGCAATAAGCTCCCATGACGTTCATACATAATTTCGTTTTCATTGTTATCTTAATAGCATCAGAGGGGTAGTAGCTCAGTCCAGTAAAAACAAGTTTACACATCACAGACCTAATAACCCGGAGTGATTTAGATGGGCTGTCATGTGTGAAGACTAAGCGCCCTGGCCAGCGGACGTTTGACATGGTTAACTGTGTTTTCAGAGGAGATTCTTCTCTGTTTGCCAGAGGTCAGGCATCTGTAGTTTTCTTTTTTCTTTTTGTCAGTCTGACGGGAACAGACCAGTGTAACTCTGGATTAGACACACAGAGGCAGAGAGGTGATAGCAGGGTAGTGAGAGAGAAAAACAGAAACAGGGTCAAAGTTGTTTACAGGACAAAGTTAAGTGCCCAGCATTATCTTACAGTAGCAGCTCACTGGCAGCCATCCCAAACATAACAGCCACATGTCTCCTCAAGAATGGTAATTTGAAGTGAATATCCGAAGTTAAACCTGCCTTCTCCATTCTGAGTTGGATTTAAAGGGACGGCAATCGTTTATCTTAATTGGGAACCATAGTGACTCGAGCCGACGTTTAAAAAACTACAACTTTGCAAGAGATGCTCTGAGGAATAATTCAGTGAAGACAGTGAAGCCATTACTTTTCATTTTGTCCTGTCTTGGTGCTTTACCGATTCTGCTTTCACCCGAGCTGCATTCACATCCCCTCTGCACCACAGACCCATGACAACAGCCGCCACAGAGCACAGACTAACTGCCACTCACCGCTCTGTTAAGCTTTAAATGAGCTCTTCCTGCCTGATGAAAAGTGTGCCTCGAGCTGTTTGGCTCATGTTTGCAAAAACATGTTTTTTTTTTTTTTTAACTTTTATTAATGTTAGAGGAATAACAATAACAGTTCCTCCCCATACAGCAGCAAAAGTTGAAAATATTTGTGTTTATCATTCTCATGATTAATCAGGTGTAGGACAGAAACTAATGGACATGACTTGTCCAGTAAACGTATATCTGGAGTCTTGTTTTTTGTAGAAGTCTGTGTTGATTGTGTGATTGAACCGAATGAACACTCACCACAAAGAAACATAACAGTTGAGATTGATGCAACTGTGCAGATTAATGTGGATCTACAGAAAAATAACAACTCTTGGACCATTGTTGTGGTGTAGGAGTTTGAAGACGATGGCCCTGTCACCTCAAGGCCCTTCTTGCCTCATATCTGGGTGGATTTCTGTTGTTTACTATCTCTAATAAGGGCCTAATATTGTATTGTAGTTATACTGAAATGCCATTTCAAATTGTCCTTCATCGATGTTCACATTAGTAAATGCGTCTTTCGGAAAGGAGGTTGTTTACACTTTGCGTAGTCTCATTTTCAGATTAGGTTTGTGTCGATCGGCAATCTGATTGTGTATCGCGATTGAGAGGACGATCGACGGTGTTTTTTTTCTTGCCGATGTTATAAAACACATACACACACGCTACAGTTGATCAGCTGATCGGTGACGGAGCATGTGAGTGGAGCGGAGGAATGGACAGGTCTGTGAGCGATGATTGGAAATTTTCAACCGCTCTGCTCACATGCTCTGATCGGCGCTCAGACAAACCCCCCCACCACCTCCCACGTTGGCATCGTATACAGACGATCACCCAGGGGGCAATTAGGGCGATCTAAAAAGTCAAGATACCCCAATACACTTTGCATAATCTCATTCTCTCTAATCACTAATCACTCTTTTATGAAAACAGGACTAGATGATCATATAAGAAGGAACCTTTTGTGGCCGATGCCCCTCTGTCCTGTCTCTGGATTTTACTTCTTACATCCATATTTGCTTCCCCTGTGTTTGGCAACTACATGACAAGAGTCTGAAGTGCCGTCTGCTTGTCTTTACACACACACACACACACACACACACACACACACAAACAAAGTCTTAATCCTCACATGCATCAACATGTTGTTCTTTACATGTTTAGGCAAACTGTAGACCCGTTTCCGTGTTATCACTTGCAGCCTTAGATTAATTTATATTACCTATAAATGCATTCCTGTCCATCTCTGCTTTTTCAGTGGAGTTGACGTAACTGCTTTAACATTGTGGTTTGGTCTTACCACAGGAGGATTTTTATTGTAGTTTATTAATGCCCATATTTGGTGCAATTTTACATGCTCTGTGGAAAACAATGAGAGTTGGTAAAACACACACATTTATTTCGGCAAGTTATTTGTCAGGACCAGTGATGGATTGCAGTTGGGTGTCATGCAATGAGTAATTGTCTTCTTGAGCATATGGCAAGCAGCGTGGCTTGTGTAGAAGACCAGCCTTTCCCATCACCCTTGTAGCTATTAATGGTGCAGCTGGTTTAAAAATGTCTCCTGTGTAATAGCCACAGTGCCTGATATTAGCCTGCACTACATTAGCTCAGTAATTACTCAAGTGATTTTTTTTATTAAGACAAAGAGCTTTCACATCTGTAGGATGCAATTGTGTCTGTTGTGCCACTGCAGCTGTATCTGCCTCTGCTGGGAAATTAAGATAATGTTTAATGTTTATCATTCCCTATCATAACCCTAGCAAAGAGGGTGTTTATGCTTGTGTTGCTGCTGTGTGTATATATAAATGCATGTTGAAGTGCATGTCTGTGTATTTGTCTGTATGGCAATTAGATATAAATGTCTGTCTGCAGACGTGATTGTAGAGTCTTTCTTGGACTCTTATGTGCTGTTTGTCAAGTTAATTACAGCCCATGCATAGGTGTTAATATATGGGCGGCTGTCTGTGTGTGTATTAGTGTGTGCTCTATTTCAGCAGAGGGCCACAGAGTGAGGAGCATTAGGCATGAATCATTCATTAGCATGGCCAGGGACAATAGAGATCAGAGATGAAAAAGTAAATAGAGTTGAACTGTTCCCTTCTCAGCAGCACAACATCTCTCTTTTCATTTGAATATTACAAACAGAATACAGTATATATTTTATCTTTAGGGGCCCCGAGCTGCCAGTTACCTGGTGTTTCATATCAGATTACCTGAAAGGCATGAGCTTTGTTTCCAGCAATGCAGACTCAAAAGTGGCTGCCAAAGCTAACAAATGCATCTCATTGTATGAATGTAGTGGGAGTGTTGATTTAAAGGGATAATTTATAGTTATAGTTATTTTCCGTGGGGTTGTACCAGGTAAGCATAGTCAGTTGGGTTGGGTAGACTGGTTGGGTAGATCTGTATGCTGCCAGTGAGGAGTGAGGCAGCAGGGAGCGCCAACATACTAGCAGAGTCATGTGTGGCTGTGCATGGGGCCACCAGAAGTATAGTGACCAAATGGGCTTTTATTGCAGGTCACAACTTGTCCACGAGAGTGTTTTTGGAGTTGTTGGATTGTGTATTTGATTAGTTTTGAAGGACAGGGGACCTGTACCATTCACTTACATTGTGTTCGCTGAGCAGCTCAGTCTCTGCCCCGCGGATCTCAAAACAACAGGCACCGATAATTAAAGATAATGAACCTACCCCTATGACTATAGGCATTATGGCAATAGGCAAATTTGCCAAAATGTTGAACTATCCCTTTAATTGCCAAACACAACATGGACACGTGTGTAATGTAATATTTTAAAGTCAGACATTTTTTTGCTCTGTCTTGGTCTCCACCAATTTCTGGGGGAAACATCCCCAGCAGTGTCATCTGGAGGGCAGTGCAGTGTGTAGTGAGGTAACACAAGCTGGACATGATACTGAGCAACAGTAAATTTGTGGGTTCAGAAGTCCTGATGGTCACATGCTGTGTAATCATTGAAAGCTAATGCGTGGCGTGTGATTTATAATCCTGCTGGGGTTATGTTCAGTTGTTAATCTCCTATATCTGTCCCGAGCCAAAGTCACATTCAATCCTGGGTTGTAAATAATCTTGCGTCACCTACAGCTGTGAGTTCTGGCAGAGCTGAGGGCAGAAAGCATGTGGCAGCCAGCGACTCCTCCTCAAGACGTCTGTGTGAGTGTGAGAAAGAGCGAGTGAGAGCGAACCCTTTCTCACCGGACCAGTTGTATCCTCACGCTGTCATTAGGTGTATTTTTACATCAGGGGTCAGGCAGGGGAATTAGCTCAAATGGTAGAGCGCTCGCTTAGCATGCGAGAGGTAGCGGGATCGATGCCCGCATTCTCCAAACACTCTTTTGGACCGTCTGCACAGACAGCACGGTGCTTTTATGGGAAAAGGGATTTCTAGAGATTGTCAGGTGTAGCAGTGAAAACAGCTCTAAATTGTTACGTGTCAGCATGTAATTGGATAAACGGCTGTTTCTTTCAGACTGGGCAGATATAACCTGTAATCTGTGCTCAGCCTAACTTAACTCTTACAATACTGCTGTCAAATATTACAGCTCTCTTAATTCTAGATAATGACATACTTCCTTGATTTGTCTGTTTTTCACAGATGAATAGGGATCATATTAGGTTAAATAGGTTATGTTAAGACTGTGTAATAATAACTGGATGGAAATACTTAGTGTATAACAGCTTTTAAATGGGACAATGGAATCTGTGTTTGTTTTCCCAAGAACAGGGAGATGTATGGACATGTTTAAGGACACCTGCCAAAATATAACAGCTATGTGGGCAGAAGAAGCTGCAGTGAGTCACAGACCAGGTAGAAAGCTGACGTTTCACACCCATAATCAAATATTCCAGTCAGTTGCTGGAACAGTCAATAAGTGGGCAGCCTTTTAATATGTCCAATTGTCACAGTTCTTGTCTTTGTCATTTGTGTCACTTAACGTGTTGTTTCAGAAACTCCACTGATTTCTCAGATGTCTCTGTAAACACCGAAGAAATTATTGCTGTGTGCACTTGCACAGAGAGGACAAGTTTACTTTACGCATTTTGAGAACCGTAACAAAATGCACCCTGCAGACAAACCCAGTGATGTAGATCTTAGGAAATGAAAAGTTTCAGTCTCCATGTGAAACATTTTTTGCCCTTTTTATTTCTGTGGTTTTACAGTGGGGTGTGATGTGGGTGTGTCTGGAATTTCTTGAAGTACCTCACAGTGTCTATTATATCATAATTAAACTATAATCAATACCACTTAGGAAATGGATACAGCCCAGAGAATATCTGTCAGCAAACACTTAAACTAGACGCCATCAGACACAGACACAGACACAGACACACATGGAGTAAGGATATGGCCCTGTGACTACTGTTTGCTCTCCAGAGTGTTGGAAAATTGAAAACATGAACATGACACACACACAGCAGAAAAATAATCTCAGTTATCATGAAGGCCACATGAAAATAATGCATCTCTGTTACTGATATAAAATGGGAGTGTGACGTGTTTGTACGTATTTTATTTTATTGTATTGTAATAAAATTCATAATTCGTAGGAATGTTTGTATCAGTTTTACTGCATTTTGAAAATGGCATTGTGCGCTGTTACTAACATTATCATAATTTTTAAACGGATAAGGTACGCTTCTCTGACGAGGTTTGTGATGGCTATAAACATGTGATAAATTAAAATAGACTAAAGACAAAGATGATAACATCACACCAAATCAAATAGACCTGAAAGAGGTTTTACATTTCTGCCTATCCCTACTCACTAAGTGATTTTAAAGGAAACTTTTGTCATTGATATGTGATCATCTCCACCATGTTGCTAGTCCTGAGGAGGTGTATTCAGTATGGGAAACTGATCTGTGCAGTTTTATTCAGCCGCTCCTCCTGTTAAACTGACAATTGCTTGCAAGGACATGTAGGATTCAGGATGTGTGTATTTTCTGGTATTGTCCTCTGTATTGTATGAAAACCTGGTGTGGATTAGATGGAGGAGACCAGACATGGACCTGTTTAGTTCTGTTAAATAATACATCTGGTTTCATGCCACTGCCCGCTCTTGGCTGTTTTCACTTCACATATGCAAATATTGGAAATACCAATGAGTACAAAGTGATTCAACTTCACAAACAGGAAGCACATGGTTCAGCTGCAGTTTAAACATGTGGAAAATGTTTGTAGGGATTTGAGTTTTGCTTTTGCTATTTGCTATTGAAGTCCACATGCCTGGAAAGTTGGGATTGGTGATTTTGGTAAAGGCAGGCCTAAACATGCAGCCATCAATAACAGGCAAAACTAGTGCCTCTCTTCTTTTTTGTAAGCGTTTTTGACAAAGACTGCAAATGTATAGAGTTAATTTGACATCACTTTATGAAGTTAAAAAATACCAAACAAACAAAAAACAACAACAACGCTGAATTATTCCATTAAGTGTCATGGGGTCACTCAGCTTTACAATTCCCCAGAAAGTTGATTTCATGCCCTAATGTAAATAGGGATGGGAATTGATAAGATTTTATTGATATCAGTGCCATTATCGATTCTGCTTATTGATCTGATTCTTTATCGATTCCTGTGGATTAATTTGATGACAATGCAATGATGTGTGTACGTTTATATTGTCAGTATCTAAACAGATATCTAAACAGCATCGATAAGGGAATCGTTCAGCATGAAGGCAAATGATGTGGATGGATTGAACCAACTGGAACCGGTTCTGGATTCCCATCACTAACTGTAAATCAAACCTCCAAATTGTAATGTGAAATGGGTCATCAGCAAAGAAGGCCAGTTGCAGGGAACTTTTTATTCCTCTGTGACTGCTTTTTGGTTTTATGGTCTGCTGACTCTCTGCTGCCTCCACCACACCCCACCTCACCCCCACCTATTACTTTTGCTAGCAGCAACCTGTATGGCACACACTCTTTACAAGCAGAGCATATGTAGGTACTCATATGCGCGCACACACACACACACACACACACACACACACACACACACACACACACACACAGGCTTTCTGGGTGATGGAGTGTTAGTTGTGAAATGCCATGAGTCACAGTCTGACGAGGCTTTTGGAGGAAGTGGCTTAAATCACTCACTCACTCGCGCCCACATGCTCCACGAAGGAAATGGATATGATTGATGTTAGTGGTGGGAGCAATAATTAAGATAGTAGATTAATCTCTGTGTGTAAAAGCCTATTCCAGACAGTGTGAGTTGTGAGTGGGAGACCAGACAGTCTGGAGGACTTTTCATTTCGAAACTTGCGTCTGCCCGGTTTGGATTTGAAACTGGCAGGAATAAATTATTATAATTTAATGGCCTTAATTCAGTTTTATTCCTGTAATGCACTTTACAGTTTACGGTTTACGGTTTTTCTTCCTCACACTCACTAAACAAACACTCAATAAACAGTGCTGCAGGTGGAGAGTAGTTAGGCACCATGAGGCACTGATATAAGCCTTGATTGGTTTTCATTTGTGCAACTTTTCCACAACTTCTTTGAGTGACACAAAATATGTACTTATTTACTGATGCACCTTTCCATTTGTTTCCATCACAACTGGGTTTCACCTGCCCAGAGTTGGCATTAACATGATTATTATGAGGTCTTTTACTCCATTGTCTAGAGGCTTTAAATGATTTGCATATTGACCTGTTACATCAGCAGCTTTGTCGTACTCACTGGGTTCTTATTGAGAGTCATTGTGTTTTGATAAACTTCAGCTTTACTGGTATCAAATAGTATTTACCTGAATAGTTAGCCTAGGGGTTAAAACTGTGGACTTAGTGGAGTTTATCCCAGAGTAAATCTACTGTTTGCAGGGCTCAAGGCCACTGTGTAACTGTGATTCTTGTCATATTGATGGTATGAATCTGAAACACTGATCTGTTGTGCCCCCTTGTGGGGGAGGCTCTGTTTCTCTTTCTGGCATGTTCAGCCCTTGAAGATCCTGTATTTCATTTTTATCTAAATATCTACCTGAAAAAAAAAGCTCAAAAATACCACAACTAGTTGCATTCAATTGTGTGTGTTCACATCACTGATATGGTTGTGTTCGTCTCAGTTAAAACACTGACGTTATTCCCACTGTCAACTTGTCTCTCTTCCAGAAAGTGAAGATGTCACATTCTGCCCCCACGGACACGTTCATCTCCAGAACCTTCTCCTACACAGTGGACAGCTTCATCGCCAGCGCCACAAACATCAGTGACACCAGTAACAACATCAGCAGCAGCGGGATAAGCCTCCTTCGCTGCACCTATAAGGAAGACTTCAAACGTATTTTACTTCCGGCCGTGTACACTCTTGTCTTCCTGCTCGGCCTGCCGCTCAACGCTGCCGTCATACTGAAGATATGGAGGAGGAGGCCCAATCTGTCCAAAAGCAACATCTATATGCTCAACTTGGCCATAGCAGACTTTCTTTATGTGACATCGTTACCCCTGCTCATCTACAACTACGCAAGTCATGACTACTGGCCCTTTGGGGAGTTTGCCTGTAAGATGGTCAGGTTTCAGTTCTACAGGTGAGATACTTGACTGAATATTGGTCAGTTGTGTGTTTTAAAGTCTTTTACAGTTATTCGATTTTCCAGTTAAATGAGAAACTAGATGTTTCTTAAGTTCTCAATATGCTTCTGAGGCCTTATGTTGTAAAACCAAATCTAAAAACAGTGATTATACATGTTTTGAACAGCCTAAATTTGTTATGGAGAACTTGCTGGCAGCCAGAGGGGCAATCTTCGGGCAATCTCTCCTCAAAGTTATTCATGGCTGTACCAAATGGAAAACTCTGAGCCTAAATTATGAATCCACCAAGGAGCTGTTGAGACAGTTACAGAAACATATAAAAGGCTCCTCCTGATTCAGCTGTGTAAAAGGTGTAAGGGACAGTGATGCTAAAAGATGATGTGACAAAGACTTTCTTGGGAGTGATACAATACCAAAGAATACATTGTATTAAGATTTAACAGGTTTTTCTTGTCTGTCTCCCTGTTTAGTAATCTACACGGCAGCATCCTCTTCCTCACCTGCATCAGTGTGCAGCGCTATGTGGGCATCTGCCATCCTTTTGCAATGTGGCACAAGCAGGGTGGCCGAAAGTTGGCATGGTATATCTGCGGAGGGGTTTGGCTGGTGGTCGTGGTCCTGTGCGCGCCAACGTTTCACTTTGCTGCGACGGGAATCCAGCGCAACCGCACGGTGTGTTACGATTTGAGTCCACCAATGCTTTCAGTGGCCTACTATCCTTACGGCATGACCCTCACCTGCCTTGGTTTCGTGTTGCCTTTTGTGGGTTTGATGGTGTGCTACGGGCGGATGGCCCAGATCCTCTGCCGCCCAGTGTCCTACCAGGGCGTCTCCATAGCGACTGGGGAGAAACGGGACAAGGCGGTGAGGATGATAATCGTGGTGGCAACGGTGTTCTGCATAAGCTTCCTGCCGTTCCACCTCACCAAGACCATGTACCTGGTGATACGTACTCTACCTGGCGCACCCTGTGAGACCAGGAACTTGTTTTCAATCATCTACAAAAGCACGAGGCCGTTTGCCAGCATGAACAGCTTCCTGGACCCGATTCTGTTCTACTTCACCCAGCCACGATACCGCAAGAGCACAAGGAAGTTTATGCTTAGAGTCACTTCTCGCAAAGACATGGGCACCAGTGTCTAGGGATCGACCGATATGGTTTTTTCAGAGCTGATACCGATTATTAGTCATCAAGGAAAACGATAAACCAATATATTGAACCGACATTCATTTGCAGTGAAAAAAATTCTGTAGAATAACACAAACTCTAACACAAATCTTGAGTTGGTGAGAGCTATGGGTGGGACATGAGGGGCCAAGAGTGGTGACTTCAGGCAGAGAAACAGCTGCATCAGAGCCAAAGGAGCGTGTTTTAAAATGCATTTATTTTATCGGTTATCAGCATGTACTGATTTTGACTCTGTATTATCCTTTTTTTTTTTTTTTTTTTTTTGCCTTGG
>OMNW01011258.1:14310-33461 GCA_900303245.1 Selene dorsalis | reverse complement strand
CCAAGATGTCCACACTTCCCACTCGCTTGCTTCTTTTTCTCCTGATCTCTTGCCATCTTTCCGTCTGCCTCTAGTGCCATTTACTTTCAAACTATCTGTCTGTAAACACATGCACACATATGTCCACAGTCTGAAACACACACACACCAATGCATATGTACATACAGCCAAACATCACATCAAGGCTCTTAACAGAAACACATGTCCCCGGCGGGACTTCCTTAGATCCCCAAAATTAATGCAGAGAAGAATCAAAATATTATGTTCTCTATAATGAGTGCTGAAAAACTAATGAACAACAACAGCAAAAAAAGAGAAAGAAAGAAAAAAAGCATCTTAATTCTGTTTCCTCAATCTTGCAAACAGCTGGGAAACAAAAATCAACCCCACGTCACCTCAATTTCCCTCCTCAATGAGTGAGGAGATTTTGCAGAATTAGTCTAAATTAGATGTTGAATTAAAAGTACATTTTATCTAAAACAGAGGGCCTTTGACAGTCAGAGACAAAATATTATGGACCGTTGGCAAACGCTCTCTGTTGGCTTAACTGCTGCTGCCACCTTGCACAATTTTACATTGCTTTATTGTTCCAGTAAAACAGTTTTTTTTTGTTTTGTTTGTCACTTTTTGTCATAATTTCTCAACTTTTAATTTAACGGATGTCATTTGTCAAAAGGGAGAGACATAAACACACTTTCAGCTACAGGATTTAAAAAGGGAAGACACTCCGGCTTTTCTTTCTCTTTCTCAGAGGAATTTGGATTAGTCTTGTTACTCCCTGTTTTCATTTCATCGCTTCATCTTAACTCCAGTGGCTCTGCACCAAATCTCCCGGTGAACCTCACGGGCTGTCACACTCGCTCCATCATACTGCGCATGCTGACCCACCTACACCGACAGCAAGCCATATTTGCACAAGCAGTCATACACATGCTGACCCACCCACGCAGCCACCTACTGTACCTAAAAACATGCACACACATAAGGTTTTGGAGATCATGCGTGACTCGTGCAACAGCCCACACTTCATGTTATAGTCAATTATGACTCCACTGAATCACAAAATGGGGTTACATTCATTGTAATGATGCAGTTATTACCTCAGGAGGAGAAACTGTCATGTAAACATCTTAAACAAGTTAGATTGAAAAACAAAAAGGATGCGCCGGGTTTCTTTTTTTCCTGTAAATTCTTTAATCTAGTTAATTTGTGGTGTTTTTATTCTGCAGAGTCACCACTTACCTCATGACAAAAAGCAGATGCAAAGCAATGTGTTTAATAAAAAAGCAGAACGGCTGGAGGTGGAGGAAGAATGGAGCGTGCTTTCTGTGGTGACGGAGGAACAGCTGTTACAACACAGCACAGCTAAGTCACTGTAAATGAATCAGAGTGGCATTTACTGTATTATTAGCCTGCAGCCTCACACACGATCTCGATTGCAAACTGTAAGACAAAGTACCTCACAGCTCATGTAAACAAGGGGTACAGAGTACACAGTGATGGCAAAGTACATTTACTGCAGTTAAGTACCGTTTAGAGGGCTTTGTACTTTCTCTAACTCCTTATTATTCAAGTTCACCTTCTAACATACAGTATGATGGTTACACTTAACACTGCATAAAGTACTTCAACAAAATAGTGTTTTTTACATGTTAATACCAGAAATAATAATACAATAACATAAATTCTACACTTTTTAAATGGTGCTATAGGATGTAATATTATGTATGTACTTAATAAGTGATGATTCTTTAAGTGCATTAATGTATAATTTTCTGATAGCAGATCCAGATCAGTACACACTACTTTTGTGTGTCTGCTTTTGCACTGTACATATCAATAACACAGATCTTTGTTGGCATATGATGCTGATACAGGCTAACTTTCTGACAGAAGTGAATCTACATACACAAATTTGTTCTGCTCAAAAAAATATATATTAAAAAATATATCCAGCCTGTATCTGTCTGTTTGGATTTAAAAGTTCAGCCCAGTCTCTGCTTAACCTTGACAAAACAGGCAAGAGTCCAAGCTCTGTATCATATGCTGAACCCCCCACCTGTGCAGCAGCTTCTGTGTCAGCTACACAAAGCAGAACACTGGTTAACTGTAGCCCCAGTTTGTGAGTGTGTGTCTCTGCCAGCCTCTTGCAGAGTGTAGTTACACTTAACTCTGAATGCACAGCTTGTAACACAAATTCGCATTGTGGCACTGATGCACAGAACTAGAGTCTCTCATCCACCACTGTGGGAAAGTCTGGTTAGAAACAATACATTTTGACGGTTTTACTCATTTCAACCTTTGTTTCATTAATGTATTCAGTAGCTTTGAGTATAACATTTGATGCTTTTAAAAGTAAAGTAGACACACCTTTTTAATTTGGCTTCTAATCGATTTTCTCTTAATCCTTCTTTATACCAACTTTAAGCTAGTTATTTATGGTGTTTAATTTAGATCTTAGGTTGCTTTGAGGAACTTTTAGGATACAGTCTTAAGAACATTATTTTTATGCCTTTTAAAATTTCTTTTAGTGTTGATTCTAACCACTCTTAACTACTTTTAAGGTTGATTTTACCCTGTTTTCTTTTCACCTTCTAGCTCTAGTGTCCTCCTCATGGGGGGGGCCCTCCACGACGGGGGTTGAACCTTGGTTGCCCACGGGGGTGTCGCCCTGGGGGGCTGCCCTGCCTTGTATGGATGGGGGGGCACCACACTGTGGGGGCTCTGCCATCTGTGGTCCCTGTGGCGGCACCCCCTCTGCAAAACTTCCTGGCCTGGATGGCTCCCCAATTAATGCTTTCCTCACCAGGATCCTCAGTGCCCAGCCATACCAGCCATATCCCCTACCCTATTTTAACGAGTGTATGTTTGCGGTTGTGTGCGCATGCCTGAGTGAGTGAGTGGTTGTGCATGTTTTTGTGCATTTGCGCATGTGTGTGTGGCGGGGGTCGAGTTTTCTTTTTTTTTTTTCTTTCTTTTCCTTCTTTTTTAACTTGTAAAGCACCCTGGGTTGCATTTCATATGTATGAAAGGTGCTATATAAATAAATAAAGTTTAAGTTTAAGTTTAACATAGAGGCAACAACTTTGTACTTTTTCTATAAAAAGATGGCATCACCTTTGTACCAGCAGAACAATTCAGCAAATCCTCCTCTGCTTCTTCTTCTCTCTCCTCCTACACAGTCTGACTAAAACTGCCGGACACGAGCAGGTTAATGACAAGAAAATGTGGAGGGTGCAAGATGGGACAGACAGCCGTCTTTCACATGTTCCACTTCTCTCTTGCCCTGCTTTTCCCCTTGTAGCAGATGTGTGTCTCTTTCAATCACATATTTTCTCTACATATTGGGCGTGTTTGGTTTTGGGTCACTGCCAGTAGCACTCCAAGCTGAGCATGTCTCTCAACTTGAGCTGCGCATGATGTCAGTGTCACACAGAGAAGAAAACTTAGCACTACTTGGAGAGGAATGTATACAGCCTCTTCAGCACAGTTTGCTTCAGCTGACTGTATATAAAGACGCCTCCACTCATCATCCTTCTAAATATGAAGATAGTAAATGAAGGAATGAGTAAGCGCAATCTATTTTTCCTCTACAAATAAAGAAAGTATGAAATGACATTTTGGAACTAACACTAATCAGAAAATCTATTTAATGTTGGTCTTTTCCTCATGAAAACACTACGGCTGTCAACACGCTAATAATGCATTAATGGGCCACTTTTTTTAATAGATGAGTAACGCACTATTGGCCTTTGGCCCGGCCCATACTTTGAATCAGTTGCCAGAAATGAATCAGTTTGCAGCTGCAAGCTAAGCCATCCCAACAGTTACCACTCGTATGGCTCCGCAATGGATAATTTTCTGAATAGCAAGCTCTGATACAAAGTCCTGCCAGATGGATTAACATGAATTTTACAGATACCGCAAGAGTATGTCTAACCATTATTTAACAGATATATTCCTCTAAGGCATTGGTTCCCAACCTGGGGTCCGAGCCCCCCTCAGGGTGGTCTATAGAGCTTTATCTGTTCTGAGGTTATCAAAATTATACTTGTGCACATTGAAATTTAAAAATCACAATAAAACACCCAACTAATTATTGTATAAACAAGGACATTAGGATACAAGCAGGGGAGGCTTCAAGGAAAAAAAGTTGGGAACCACTGAGCTACATTTTGAACAAATAAAAAATGTGGTTAATAATGACTAACTATGGACAGCCCTAGAAAATACATCACATTTCCGCAAAAATCTTACCAATATATGCTGTGTGTTTCGACATTTGAAAATCACAAAAACAATTTTTTTTTTGTCATTCCTGCATTGTTTGCATTGATGTTTGAAAGCTAACAGTCTTCTTCTTTGCTGCCTTTAGTGTCAGATCACTACCTCAGTACCACCATCTGTCAGTTAGCTGAATAGCAGTGAAGCTGACAACAGGATGAGTGCATGTGTCCTGAAAAAAAACATTGCTCCATACCTCTGCTACTTGTCCAAACTCTAAGGCACATCTCTAACTCACAGGGAAACATGTAAGTGCTACATCATGACCAAGTACTGTGGTAGACTAGTGAAAAAAAAAAGTTTCACTCATACATTTTCTCTTTGTATCACAACAACAACAACAAACACTTCATCTTTCTTACTGTCAACAGCTTTACGGCGCTCAGTAGCAAACAGTGTCAACCTTAGCATTTTGTTCCTTTCATTCATTCCAAGAGCTGCTGGCTTTTTTTTAAGCAACAAGCCTAAGAGAATCAGGAAACGCAAAGTGTCTCTTTTGTGCTTTTGTTATCAGATTCAATTGTTAGTATAACCTCAAATGTCTAAATGTTTGTATTTCTGCTGCGTGTTGAACAGCTCCTGCAGCGCTCCATGAAGAGTTGAATTTTTCGTGACATATGGAATTGACAAGAACTGCGGGTCCAGAGTGTGGCTGCGAGGCATGTGGGGGCGTTTGAAACTATCTCTAAGAGTCAGACATAGTGTACATTTTTATATTCTGAGTTCAGCTATACATTTGCTGAGTGGGTGGATTGGGATCATAACACTCAGTGTCAGGAATGTGAATCACAGGACAGAAAAGTTGAGAAAAGCAGAAAATAAAAATCACTTGACTGGAAAGTAGATGGTCGGTCGGTAAACGTTTTACCTTCCTGTTGCTGGGAGGTGCGCAAGGAGGATTAGAGAAATAGCCCAAATCATTTGTAAGTACCTCTAAAACAATATTTCTCTTGTGCAAAAATAATTAGAAACCTATATCTACTGGTAAAGGTTAATGTGCAAATGAAAACTAACAGATCAAGCTGATATCAATGAAAAATCATCATTATTGGGCTTTGTGAGCCAGCAGTGCTGATATTATGAGACAAGAGGTTCCACTCTATCATCCTCCTGCTGTGAGCACAGTTCAAGAGTATTAAAAGCTTGTTCTGTGAGTTGGGATCACTATCTCATGTGCGTGGAAACTGGCTGACAAATACAGGAACTGCACTCCAGCAATTATGGGCCAATAAATATGAATATGCAATACTGCAATGACAATAAATCTCAGCACATTGTACTATCATTAGATTTTTTTGTTTGTTTGTTGTTGTTGTTTTTTTACATGATTAATTTAATTTAATTTTCAGAATGTTTTTTAAAGGGATACCTGCAAAAGACTGTCAGTGGCTTTGTCTTCTTGTTAAACAGCCTTTTGCTTCAGAACAACATTTTCTCAACCGTCAAACTGGCTGTCCTTTTGCATAAGTGCACTTATGCTCGGCTCTTTCTGACTCAAACTGTTTCGTGTGCCATATGTGCGTAAGAATACCTCAAAATAACCTCCAAGTTAGCCTCAGGGAAACCTGTTCTTATCCTGCCCGCTGCTCTTAATCACAGCCCCCAGGTTAATGTCATTTCTGCTGTGACAGCATCAACAGATATTTATCAGTCAATCATTACAACTCATAACCCTGTACATGCTATTAGGTTATTACTCATGCTACTTCAAAATGACCCTTTTCTGATAATTCAGGTAGTCGATTTCTCGCTGGAATCAGACACCTTTCTCCTCTTCCTCCTACACACCCTCACAGATTCACACATTCACACACACACACACACAAACACACACATTTCCTCCACTGCCTGCACCATCACCCTGTGACTCAGTCGGCTCAGTAAATCCAGTCTGTCCAATCGATTAGCCACCCTTTTTGCATGCGCCTCCCTAATGTTGGAGCTCTGAGAGGCCGCTGTGCTTCCCACCTGTTCGCTGCAGATAGGCCACCATGACGCTTTGTCACGGGCCAGTGTAGAGACATCCACTGAAAAGCAACATGTGATAATGTGTGAAAGTTTTAATGAATTCATGCTGACGGCTTTTCTTTTGCTCTCCCATTGGTGAGTTTTGTGGGTCTGATTGGGGAACGGCTCGCGATAGAAGACTGAAGCCGGCATCCAGTCTGCAAAGCCCAGACGCTCTGAAACAAACTGATAAGACTGAAGAAGCTACTGAGCTACCACAGCAGCTTACTAATTGAGGGCTCAGTCTCCTCTTTAGCTTTTACTCCCAGCTGTGAGGAACATCCCATTTGTTTATGTTTTTGCATGATTTTGGTGGCTGGATGCTGTTGCGGCGATGCTTTCATTTGAAAGGTGTCACGCTTTAGAGGTGACTTTATACTTGAAGTGGGCTTTCTTTTGGAATACAAATGATGCCACTAAATCAAAAGAATACAGAGAGTTTCTCAGATTTAGAAAAAAAAAAAAAAAGTGTAATCCAGTCTCACTTGTTTGAAATAATGACTTCTAAGTAAGCACAGCCATTTAGTAAATGTCCAGAAACTGCATCCCGTAAGTGCTACGTAATTGAGTAATGGACACAATTTTCTTTTTTTGGTGGAAAAACCTAGGACCTCGCCTTAGAACTGTCAATTTACATTACAGATTAGAAACCTCTTTGTTAACATGGAGAAAGTCCCATTAGCCTGGAATTAGCTCTGACACCTCGGCCACTATAGATGGTCCAGACATAAAGCTAATATGCATTACGCGAACGTCTGTCAGAGATCCACAAAGTGAATTAGGCCTAACAGGTCAGTTTGGCAGCACTGAAGGCTTGGCAAGATGGCAAGAGCTGTACATCTGATAAATCCATATTAGAGACGTAGACTAACAGTTGCTCTCAATAAAGTAAAGAGACGCAGCTGAAAACAAAGTGGTGGGCTGAAGGGAGTTGTTTTTTTTTTCATTCTCAGCTTCTGCAGGGGAGGACAATATGTCCCAGCTAAATGTGGCTTATTAATGTATTGCATTTTCTCCGCTGTATTTGAGTTGGTAAGGATTAGAATTATCATTGGCAATAGTGGTTACTTTATTTGTTATGAAACGTGCAGCTTACTGTGCTGGAATAATTGGGCTTTACATGTAGCCAGAGTCTAGACTAGGCTTTTCCAGGAAGCCAGTTAATGATTGATGAAGATGTTTTCACTCCAGTAATGCTTGAAAAGTCCAAAATCATTTAACAAATGACCCTAGGGGAGGTCAACTGCACAGAAATACACTTCAATGGAAACCAGCGATATGGAGCTCATTGTCAAAGAAGATGATGTTGGGCACATGGACAGACTAAACTCACGATTCCAGCAGCTTTCTCTCTTTTTTTTATCTTCAGCCTCTCTAAAATACAAACAGCTTTTTTCATACTGTAAAAATGCATGTGCAGATAGCTGAATAAACATATCATTCGTGAAATGATATCAAACGTATCATTTGTGATTCAAATAAGAATCATGTATCAAAGAAAAGGCCTTCAAGAGGCACAACAATGGGTGCAATATATATTTCTGAAACAGTGAATTCTAACTTTAAAAGCCTGCAGATTGGTGGTCTTTGGAGTGTTAAGTAAATTTCTGTGCTGTATTTTAAAAAAGGTGCAGTGTAGGCCCAGTGCTCTATTTTGAAATGCCAAGAGGATTAATGGCACTGATAAGTGGGGTTGGTGTATTAAGCTAAGTCCTTTGAGTGTTGCCATTTCTGTTTCATATTTCATAATTTGTGGAACATGGATTTAAAGTAAGACAAAAAGAGAAAAGGCACAGAAAGACCCACGGAGAAATAGAGAGAGAGTAGAGGGACTGTGGCTTACAAGGGAAAACCATGCAAAGGTTCAGATCTCTGCCTCTTTGGGCTCGCTGTGCTCCAACTCCAGCGAAACAGACGGAGCACAAACGTGAACACGGGCAGACATTCACAGACGCACACTGTGACTTTTTCTGCATGAGAGAACCTACATATCGCGAGCTGCAGCGGGGGCAGAGGGCAGATGGTGCCTTTGAGGTGGGAGGCTGAATTGTAGAAAGGTAGATGAGGTGTGTGTGTGTGTGTATGTGCGCGTGTGCGTGAAGTGTGATGGAGTTGGGCGTGTTGACATAAGTCTCTGGCTGAGGTGTCTGGAGCACAGCAGCACACCAAGGTGAGATACAGAGAAAGAAAAAAAATCCTGCGTCTTTTAACAGTTTTATCTGAGCGTGATGCGACAGATACAACACCGAAGCACATCCTGTTCCTTAATGATGGTGTCATTCTGTCTCACGCACGTAAAAGATGTTCATGCAATTTCCTGTTCACAGTTCCACATTAACCTCACAATTAAAAGTAATTTTGTTCTGAATAAATGGAAACTCACAAGCTTTTCCACTAAATACAGATTTCACCCAGCAGCATCATGATGAGGATATGAGGTCACTCCACATCTGAGCCCTCATGCTCACAGGACCATCAGAAAAATTGACTGAAGTTGCTTCAGTGAGGACTTCAAGGTTTTTTAAAAAGTGTGACTCTGTAAGACTGAAGAAGCCCCTTATGCAGAATGTGGGATAAATGGGTTGATGTCTCCATCTAGTGTTCAATATATTTTTTTAATTTTTTATTTATTTTGGAAAGCATTGCAGTTTTGATTGGGGAGAAGGGTCAGTTTTTGCCGGTTATACTGATCACATTATGATTAAAATGACAAAGTAAATTTCTATCTTCATCCTGATTTAGCAGAATTCAAAGGCAAGTGTGATATGAAGCAAACTGGATCAACTGCAGGAATTATACAGCCAAAACCAACACGGCCTCACTACTCAAACTCTTGCCTGAAAGCTGCAGATTTCATTTTAACACAAACTTCATTCAGATGACATTTACTTAGATTACAAAACAGTTCGTAATACAAATTTGGCCGGCTGCACTGGCGTTAACATTTTTGGAAATGGACTTCTTTTTAGATAAAAAAGGAGATACTTTAAGAAATGAATGAGTGCTAATGAGATTCTCACTTGGAATAAGATATACCTAAGTGCTCTAAATGTCATCGATAATTACATTTATTTAAACCTTTATTTTAACTCGTTGGATAATGAGGTTTCCCTCATTTACAGGGACGATAAGTTTACAAACAGCCTCGACAGAGCATAAATACAGTTACATTGAAAAACAATAGCAGGTCGATTTACAAAAGTCAGTCACCAAATAATTTAAGCATTAAAGAGATTCTTGATGAGTGGTTCTTGTAGATGACTGAGCTGCCATTTTGCAAATTTGTTTTTGTTAATAAAGTGACATGACCACTAGATGGCGCCTCTGTCCAACTTCTGAATAGAAAATTGACCCAGTGGAGCACTTATGCTGCATGTCAGAGGATGTAAACCAGTAAGAATTGACTAAAATATGGTGAAATTCCAGTTTAATTAAAAAGTAAGACTCATTAAAGCCTCGACCTGATACAATCGAGATTACAATTGACCTGATTTGAAAGATAAAAAGATACTTAACAAATTGTCTTGCTCATTAGCTGATGGATAAAGATACAGACGCTTGTCCACGAGAGACATTTCTTCATTAACTATCTGAGTATGTGCCAGCATCTATGAACCATTTCCTCTCCACTTCCTCCTTGCCCAGCTCCCAGAGTTGAGTCAGAAGTCGAGTTCCATTTCTGGCTGTAGTGAGGAGATACTTCTTATTATCTGGGTATTTTATGACACTGTGCCTTCCATAAACCAGAGACTGACACAACCGCCCGAGCACCAGCAAGAAGAGGGAATCCCTTTCATCATGGTTAAGCATCATAACGCTCTCCCAGCCAGCTAACACCGCTCCACCGACATCCAAAGGACTGGGGTTCTCCAGCATCATATATGCAATCATTACTGCCACTTCAAACACAAAGCATCCAACTGTGAGCAGGGAAAAGTCCAGGATGCCTGACACCTCATGATGCCCATTGGCGACAGGCGTAACAATGATGTTCTGATCATTTAAGTCCCCGTGTATTATCCCTGAGTAAGACAAGAAAACATTTTAAATGTACTGTAAAGGAAGTAGGAGTCTCTGAAAGACTATGGAGTTTCTGATGAAGCTGTTATTAGACACAAAGTGTCTGTCAGTGTTGAGGTATCAAGTCAACATAAAAAAGTAATTTATGCACTAAAAAGATATTCTCTCCTCTTTTTCTTTCTTTGTTTTTTCCCTTCCCACACATCACAGCTACTATGTGGTTGATGTTAGGATTATAGTTTTGAGTTTGGGCAAACTGTTTAAAAATGCATTTTTTTTGTTTATGCCACTTGGGAGCAGTACCTACATCATTTCAAGCTGATTCAAGTATCACAATCGATCGAATCGAATCACATACCATGCATTCTGAAATTTTGAAAATTCTGTGATTGGACACAAATGCTACTCCTTCCCACACAGCTTTAAGTCTTGATCATAAATTACAAATCAAATGGATACTCCAATACAAACTCACACATACATAATGAGTGCAGGTTTGTTACCTGTTATTGTTACCTTTTCGGAAGGAGCCGATTCTGGGCTGCACGTGTGATTTAACTTGTTCAATGACTGCTTTAATTACTTCCTGGAGTGGATCTCCATCCATCACTGACAGGTAGCCCTCCACCAAAGGAATGTTGCACAAACTCCAAAGTGATCTGCCTTTTTGTAAGACATCAAGGTTTGGGGAGACCAGCTGAAAGACACAAATGGCTTTTTTAAAATCCTAATCTTATCTTTTGGTATCTTGGGGGCAGAACACAACAAGTTGAAATTACCCAAGTTTTACATTTTGTACTGTTACACATTGGTTTATGTGATGTAACTCAATAACTTTAAGTACTTGGTATGGTCTGGTCTTGGTCTTGACTCGGTCTCGGCTTAGGTGGTCTTGATTACAACACTATTAAAACCTTTAAAGTTACCTGTTGCAACGTCTTATCCATGGATGCAGCCAGTTTGCCCAAATTATAAAGATCCTGTGTTGAGACTGGAGATTCTGCAACGGTTTTTCCGGGTAGATAGAACAGCAACCTCACGCAGTAAGTTTGAGCACCATGTCCACAGTCTAAGAAGGGCAGATATAAAAACAGCCACAGTTCAGGAAAGCATCATAACTGTATAATCTGGAAATCATAGGTATACAAAAATTTGTGTTTAACATGACTAAATACATTGTTCCTCATGAGTGTCTCCTCCTTCCAGTAAATATACATTACTGGTCAAACTAGACTGCTCCATATACCCAGACCCTTCAGCTTTCACCAGAGCCTCAGTGTAACCAAAAGCAGCAATCTGCATACCTTCAGCATGAAATAGCAGCACAAATATTCTCTGTGTTCAAGTTCTTTGAAGACACAAAGCTGATTTTTGCTCTTATGCTTTTTGACTTTGGGATGTGCTGCCCTTTCAAGTGTTTTTCAATTGTCTCTCAACTCAGCTCAACCCAATTTGTATTTGTATGGCACATTTAAATAACATGTATATACAATCAAGTGCCTGCAATATAAATGACAGTAAGATAAACAACATAATTTACCAACATAAATCAGCAACACTAGTTATAACAATATAAACATCATCTCTAAAATCATCACCCTATGATTATAGATTGTTAAAAAAATATGAAATTGTAAAAATTCAGAACAGTCTTATTACATTTAAGCTTTCACCAATCATTTTGTATCTTGGCTGTATCCGTACAAAAACTTTTACTGTTACCTATTTCCTCCATACTCATGAGCTGCCCTGTGGTGGTGGACACAGCCTCCTGAGCAGGAACTCCGTGCTGGCGTAGGAAGGACATGGCGAGAGTCTGCACCACCACGAGGTTGCTGTTCTTACTCTGCTCCGAGTTCAGGATCTTCAGGACATACTTGACTCCCTCCCTGTCCACCATGAGGAAGTTCTGATCAATATAACTGGGCAGGGTGGTGATCTCAGTTACCGTCACTCCATAAAGTTTCAGTGTCAGATCAGTTGCCTGTTGCAGGGTGAGTTCTGGCCTTGGATTAACTGCTGTGGTACTATCTGCAAATAACAGCAAAAATCACGAGACAGTTTTGTATAAATGCATGTACTTCCACACTGAAACAGTGGGGGTAGTTTGGCCAGCTGTGGATTCTTTAAAATGAATGAAGGGTGGAATGAAACCCTGACAGGCAGATGCAAGTCTGACAGGACCCCCGGTATGTTGTGTAACAAACTCTACCTAACGTCTAACTATCTAGAACAGGCATGTCAAAACTTTTCCACAAAGGGCCATGTAGCTGTAGGTTCTCGGTCCAACCAAGCAGCAGCACACCAGACTTCACTCATTTAATCACCTGATCTCAGTCTTCAGAGAGCTGATTGGTCAAACTGTGTGCTCTTGATTGGTTGGAACAAAAACCAGCAGCCACATCGCTCTTTGTGGAATAGCTTGGACATGCCTGATCTAAACTGACTTTGCAGAACCTACATGCCGCTGGGGATGCAAAACCTGTTTTTTGGTGTGAGTGAGTGTTGTGCACTTTGTACATCTTCCATCCACCCAAATCATCTTTAAGAGACTCTGCTGGTGCTGATAAATACAAAATGTAGTTTATACAGTCCTATCTAGCAGTTGTGTTCACATGACAATACTTAAATAAAAAGTTTTAGTTTTTTTTTACACCGTCACAACAATGTAAATTTGGAATTTAGATTGATGAAACTACCACGTATTGAATCAAGTTGTTTATAATGTTAGGAATGAAATCAAATCCAGATATTGATATTGAAATTATTAAAATACTCATAAATAATAATACTGTAAATACTCATAAAATAATGTATTTAAAATGCAGAGCACGTTAGTTTATTTCAGTGTATCGCTGGGCTTAGTTTGAATGAACTGTGAAATACAAAGGAAGCTCATTCAAAATGGTTATGATCAATATTATATTTAATGGGTAATAGAAATTATCTTTGGAAAACAAACACTATATGTAATTTCACATGAACTGAGCAATGAGTTCACATGACCTCAGTGCTCAGTGAATTCACCACTGATTAATGTTGACTTACTACTACCTAATACTCTGTTTTCAACAAAGACTGTGACAATGTGTAAATGATCTGCAGCAGAATACTGAATGCAAGAATAAAAAAAAATCCTCCTCTTCATTCAGTCCTCTTAACACCAGGTTTTAACAGGATAAAACATTAGTCAGTGCATTCATTTCACGGAAGACAAGGACACTTACCCATTATGAGACAGTGAGGTGGAGACGCCGTCAGTAGAGTGTGTGAAAACCACAAGCTTCTCAGTAAATTCACATCTGTGTGTGTATATCACAGAACAGAAGCCAGTAAAACCAGATCCCTACCATTCCTTTGAACATACTTTTTTGACATAGTCTGAAGAGGGCTAAAGGTATCTCATCTGCTTTCAGGTGAAAGGCACTTACAAGTAAAATGTATTATCATTATTATTGTTAATTTTTTATTGTTTGGATTTCATGTTGTCATTCTTACTGTAATCCCAAAACAATGGGATTCCTTATCATTAACAGAGACCACTGCTATGTCTACAGTGAACTCGTAAACATACTGTTATGCAGCCTGGAGAAATGTTGTACTGGTATGTCATGTGAACAGCCTTTACACTTGACATCTTGGCATGTTCAATGCCATAAACAGTTAAATGGGTAATTTTGCAAAGACATTTTGTTCTGTTCACAATTTGTAAGTTACTTAAGAGAGGTCATCAAACCAAACACTGCACAGTATTTACTTAATATGAGGCTTAATATCAGACTTCCTGTCTCCATATAAAACGTGCTGATCGCAGGTCACCAAGTGTAATGATGCAGTATTGTACTGAATATATTATAGTAGTGGTCTGTCACTTTATCTGCCCTTGCCCAGGAAGTCAGATACAACAATCAAATCTTGATAAACATAATTTGTCCATTTGTAAATTTTGCAATACTGACTGCATTGGAGGGCACACATGAGGTCCAATAGAGGGCAGTATAACGCCAGATTTTACCAAGAATTGCACAGACTTGAGGCCCTGCAGAGTACACTACCACCTGAGCTTAAAAGCACTTTTCTAGATAAATTTATACATGAGTAGATACCACCTTGATGGTATAAAATCAAATTAAAAATCCAGTGTCCACAATGTGAAATAAATGTAGCTCCTAGCTATAGATGTTCTGCCAATTAAAATTATCTTAAATGTAAAACATGATGTTAAAGTCAGTGAGTTACCCTGAATTGGTTTTAATATTCTAGGGGATCTGTTTGCCTAGCTAATAGTTACCCGTGTGTGAGCATGTATAACAATGTGAGCGCTAGAACTCAAATGTCATGGAACTTAAATGTGATGAACCTCTCGGCTGTAAGACTAAAGCAAACAGTGAAATGGCACAACTCCTTTGTTTTATGATTTCCAAAACAGCCAAGAATTTGCATCTGCAGCTTGAAGAGCTTTCTGTATTTGTCTAGAGTTTTGCAGGCTGGCTGAAACCATTTTGAGATGGTGGAGTGTGTTGTTGTCTTTGGATTACACTGGATTAGAGCAATTTGGGCACATGCGGAAAAAAAAAAGGTTTGTCACATGAATCTGTTGGGACATTTATGCTCATGAGAATAAAAAGTTTTCACAATTTACAAGCACAGTCTATGGTCCTAATGTGATTTAGTGTGAAGGTATACTGCAACAACACTTGGTGATCGTTGCTAAATATGAAATATAACCGACTAAACTGTAGCGTGGTGGTTAACATATTGATTTCAAGGGTGTATAAATCTGAAATAAGTATACACAGTGACTTTTCTTCCGCACTGCCTCCAGTCCGCATGTCGAAGTGTCCTTGGGCAAGACACTGAACCCACACTTTCCCACTGATGCGTCATCAGGTGTGTGAATGTGTGTGTAAAAGCGTGAAAGCAACAAACAATGTAAAGCGCTCTGAGTGGTCCAAGTGCAAGTCCAGTTACCATTTACTATGGAGGCTCAGTCTAGTCCAGTAGCTTTTTAGCGTAACTGTAAGCCAGGCTCCTGAAGAACTACAAATCACTGAGGTGGTGTGAGTCTTCGTAAACTCTACTCAGATACAATTTTTTTACCATGTCGTCACACGTGTAGCCTTTTCAAAGATGAGGTCAAAGATCGGAAGAATCAATTATTTACTAGACAAAACATAAAGATAAAGTGGTAAGTTTTAAACTAGTCGCACACCAGTGATACACAGCAGTTATACAATATGCTTCTGACATAAAGACACGTAAGTTGGTGTCACTTGGCTCATGCTGTTCGTATTAATAATTAGCTGACTGATTCATGACAGCATGGTGACCATGGGCATCACCAAGCCCCTTTTACTGGGGCACGAGGCACAGTAAAAATGATGTATAGGTGGTACACTTTAATGCTTAAAGACTAAGCAAAGTCAGTTCAGAGTCAGACTGATGGCCCCAGTAGAGCTTAATGGCTAGCAATGCTCCTGATGGTGACACACTGCTAATTCACTGTATGTATTTCACCTACAATATAGACCAGTCAGCAGTAATAACAGCATTTAGATTATTTAGATATCGGATAGTTGCAGTTACCTATCTCTACTGTGTAAGGTTGCTCTACTTCTAAGTCTTTTATTTAGTTTAAGAGAAATGTGCTAGGTTCAAACACTAAGGACATAACACTAGAGCTGATCCTCAGCACCAACCCACACATGCATGGTTTGTGTAAACATACTGAAAAAAAAAAACTGTAACACTCTAAGAAACTAAGAAATGAATATTTTGTTTATTGAGATAAAAGGAGAGGTATAAAACCATGACCATTAACATTTGGGCTAAGTTAAAGCATCAAACATATATTTCTGAGGTTGTAGTGCACTGAAACAGTATTTGTTACTGTATGGATGACTCTCCATATTGCAAGATCGATAACCTGGTCCTACGACTTTTGGCAGTTTATTGACAGTTAACAGTTACTGTTAAGGCGTAAGACGAGTTGCCGAGGATCCTGGAGCAAGTCGCATTGTGTCTCATGGCCCCTTGACCTTTGTGCTTCATTACTTTTACAAACATACAGTAAAAAGAGGATTTCCTACAGTCAGTACGCATCATGTGTTGATGGGTTTTAGTGGAACACAAAGTGTCAACTAGGGAAAATGTAGCACTTTTTGTTTAAGGCACAAGTTGAATATTTACTAGCATAACAATTATCTTCATCAGTCAGTCAGTGGACATGTATTGACATTTGCATGTAATCATTGACGCAGTACATGCTGTGCTTAGTGTTTTTAGAATTTTGCAACTGGGGAAAAAAAAGGACGTTGCCTCAAGGGTCCCTGCAGTATTTGCGGTTACTTACACAGTCACTTTAACTAAAATTGCTCGCATTTTCACTCATTTACACTCGGTAGCTTAATATAAAGGCAGTTGTCTTTTGTCCCCTTAGTAATCAATGTCATATTGCTTCATTGCTGTACTGTCACTGAACCATTCATTTCTGTGACTACAAATTGCCAAGCAAAAAATTGCCCTCCACAGTAGATGGTGAGTGGTTTAGGAAACAGTTAGGGACATTACCTTACAGCACCGTTTAGGTTGATGGGTTTTCAGTAAACCATCTCTAGCTTAGTCAAAGTGTCAAAAATGAACTGAGTGACTATTCCAGTGGCCTGTCAACACACAGAGGAGAACCTTGGTAAATAAGCCCAGGGAAATGTACAAGCCCTAATGACTTAAGGCACTTACTAAACATGATTCAGTTCCTTAAATGCAATCGCTGCCCAGAAAAACTGACTCTTCCTGATGCGTTATTAGGTATTAGTTAGAGTAGAGGTAAAGTTTCTATACAGTTGTCCCATACAGATTATTAGGATGCATCACAGTATTATGGTTTTACCTGAAAATATTATCTATTGCAGGCATGGGCAAACTATTCCACAAAGGGCCGGTGTGGCTGCCATGCCGGTTTTATTGTCTTAAACTAGTAACCAAAAAAATGTAGTTCATCTAGGAAAAAGGCTCTGTCCTCCTTTTATGCATTTAAAATTCATGAATCCCTCTCATATTCCTCATTTTTTGTCACTGTACTGAGCAGCACTCCGAAACCAAACATTCTCCACCTGCTCCCTTCCGAGCTCCCAGAATTGACGGAGGACGGAGACACCCTTCCTGGATGAAATCATCAGATACTCTGCGTTTTCAGGATGCAAGGTCACAGAGTAACGAGCTAAAACCAAAGACTGACAGAAGCGGGACAGCACCAGCACGTACAGACATTCTTTCTCCGCCTCTTCGAGTGGGAGGACGCTTTCCCAGCCAGCGAGGACCGGTCCACCCACCTCAATGGGGTTGGGATGCTCCGTCATCATATACATGATAGTTATGGCTAGCTCGTGGATGTAGTAGCCGCTGTTCATGTCCCCGAAGTCAAGGATGCCAGAGATCCTGTAGCCGTCACTTTCATCAGGCTGCACAAGTATATTGAGGTCATTGAAGTCGCCATGGTTAATGCCTTGGAGAAGAAATAAATAAAACACTGAATATCATTACTATCTCTCATGTCCACAATCTCATCTCTTAGGTGTAGACAAGCCGCCAGTGAGAAACATTAAAACAAAGCTAAAGTGTTAGTATGACTCCCTGGTGCACAGCTTTTAAATGTACATGGATATGATGACTAGATGTGTCAAAACACATGAATTCGTGCTCACCCTCAACAATTTCACTTTGACAGTGTAATAATAAAAACCACCTCTCAGGGGAGAGGGAACATAATGAGAGGACTTCATACTCACACTTGCGGAAATTGGGGCCTTTCGGGATGACGGAGGTCTTGAACATATCAATTACAGACTTCACAACTTCCTGAAGAGGATCTCCATCGAGTACATTGAGGTATCCTTCCAGGAGGGTGAGATTGGACAGGCTCCATATGAACTTCTCCCTCTGCAGAGAACTGAGATGAGGGTGTTCCATCTGGAAGTAAAAAAAAAACAAAAAACAGAATGACGCTATCAAGCAGAGAGCAGGAAAATCAATTTAATGAAACAGTGTTTTGGGGTTTGTCATAACATTGATTCAAGAGAAAGTAAATGATATGACAGTGTCACGTTAGTGTCACTTTTATACCCTCTGGAAGATTTGGTTCATTTTGGCTGCCGTCTTCCCGGTTTCATACAGTATCTCTGGCGTTAAAGGAACCGTGGACAGAGTAGTTCCAGGCAAATAGGTCAACAGCCGCACCAGGTACTTCTGACAGCCATAGCCACAATCTGACAAAGGCAAATTCTTGGATTAGTATTTCAGCCATTTCCCATACTCCTAGTGTTTATGAAATATCACCTGTAAGCTGTGGCCTTGCTAGAGGCAAGACTCGTGATAAGAAACAAGCCTTGAGGCTGGATACATTAGTGTATCTCCTATGACAGTTGAGCTGTTCATCATTTATCTTTATGAGCCCTCAAAACACCTAAACCAAACATTACATGGTATCATTACATCGTTTTATAGAAGTGTGCATGAAACAAAAAGCAAGTTTTATTTTTTTTTAAACATTATTAACCATTTATTTAAAACAGTGCATAAAACCCAAATATCCTTTAAAATACCTGTCATGGTCAACTGCTTCTTTTCTAGTCTTGTCACCTTCTTCACAAAAAGCACATGAAATTGCAAGCCACAATCACCCTTTCACTCAAGTGCACTTCTTAACAGTAACCCTTACCCTGCCATAAATAAATGCGACTACTCAGTAGTGTTGTAGTCAAGACCACCTCAGCCGAGACTGAGTAAAGACCAAGACAAGACCAACACTTTGAGGGGGTCGAGACCAAGTCAAGACCAAGACT
>OMNW01011256.1:27469-56478 GCA_900303245.1 Selene dorsalis | reverse complement strand
GGAACAATGAGGAACAAATTGGTCCACGATTTCTTCCTTGCTACTGTAGCGTTACTAAATAAAACAGTAATGTGTTGTGTCTTCCCAGGATCAGTGACAGTAAGCTTTTGATCAGCTTCAGTAAAAATGATGGAGACGGGGCGTCGGGTGGCTCAGTGGGTAGAGCAGGTGCCCCATATACAGAGGCTATAGTCCTCGCTGCAGCCGGCCCCGGATCGAATCCCGCATCGGGCGGCCCTTTGCTGCATGTCATTCCCCCTCTCTCTGGCTCCCCATTTCCTGTCTCTCTCAACTGTACTATCAAATAAAGGCAAAAAGCCCCCCCCAAAAAAAAAAAAAATGATGGAGACCTTTATGGGCTGGAGTAAACATTCCACCTCTCTCATCCTGATGATGATTGAGAATTAAGACACCTGTAAGTCATTGAAGCACCAAGCACCAACCTTAGGCACAGAAATGAAGCCAACACAGAAGTACCAAAAACTGCTATTTGTCAAATGTCTGCTTATGACATTTTTGGAGGCTAGCTCCAAGAAACACGTTTACACGACATCAATACTGCTCACTTCAAAACAGATCTCCAGAAAACTTTGTGTGACTTCACTGAGGCTGTCCACCTTTATTTACAATCTCTGGTAGTATATTTGTAAAATGAAAATGGCACGTGTGATATGATGCAGGTCTTTACAGTACAGAGTTACAGAGTTTGATATAGAGATGGTGGTGCCACGTCTTTACCCTGGTCAATGTAACTCCCACATCAGTTCGTATCTCTGCTCCAGACCGACACAGGACTTAGGTGTTTCCCAGAGCTTTGCTGCATACCAAGTTATTTTGAACATACAGTAACATTCAAAAACCAAGCTCTTCAAAGTGCTACTTATAGCTTCATATCTTATCTGTCCTGTCGGCACTCAGAGGCCTCTCTGTCCTCCCTGCCTACTTGTCTCTCTCACTCTTCATTTGCTTTCAATCTCTCTCCTACAATCAGAAGCTTCCCCAAAAGGACACCCCCCTACCCCCAAAATAGAGTTTTCAAAACAATGCCAAACAACTTACACAGACCACATTTTTTACAGTTGTTTGGTGTCTGTTCCTCTCATTCAACACCTCCAGTATGGTACGTAAGTATTCACGTGACTTACAGTAAAGCCAAGAGTATATCACACCACCACTACCAAGCTTTTTGGCTCACACGCTTATACAAGTTGTAGATAACAGGCCTCTTACACTCAGCCTCAGTACTTTTTTTTTTTTTTACCAGCGTGAGACCGACTCACTCTCCTGTCCCTTTAACTGTACTTACTTCCCTTCTTTCTCCCTGTATTTCCATTCCCAGCTGAACTGATGTGTCTCTCTCTCTCTCTCTCTCTCTCTCTCTCTCACAGGCCACAGCAGACATCTACATATAAGCACATGACTGTAAGTACAGTACATGTCTCTGAGCACAAGTCTGACATCCAAGGCCTAACTGTTCAGACATGTGAGTGACATTTTCTTTTCAAACTTGAGATCCCTTAGCCACTTTGGTGGCCCAAGATTGCCATTACATATGTCTAATCTATGCATCTAATTTATAAAATGGCTGCCTGTGAGAACTATTAGTCCATCCAGCAGCTTTAAACAGCTACCTGCTTCTTTATTATTTATCACTCAAAGTAAGGGAAAAATGTGAGTTATAAAACCAAAACAATAATCGGAAAGAATCTTCAGGCTCAATAATATTCAGTAAGAATTTGTGATAACAATTGCTGCAGCTTTACGTTAATAGGTGAGTAGAAGATGGCACAATTTCCCTTTTCCATCATTCAAGAAAAGTTTGTTTTTATTTGTTTGATAGGAATAGATTCAATAAACACAGACATACTCAACAGCTGCACAGTGTTTATAACAGATGCTAAATCGCAACTCTCGTCACTAAAGGGGCCTTAACCCTTACAACAGGATGTTGGAGCAGGGACCCAAATATGAAAGAAATCTTAAATTTGAAGTAAGGGGCACAGGGATGTGACCATGATGTCTTACTAGAAGTGAGCAGTAGTGTGTAACCACATGACTGTGACACAGTACTGCAAGTACTAATAACACTAATGTTCTCTGGCTGATTGACAATGTATTTATCTCTCTACATCACAGTACAGCTGGCAGACATAATGTTTTTGTGTCCGGCGTAATGAAGCCTTTTCAGTGGTCTTACTGGAACTGATGTGGGAGGCCTTGCTGGGAAGGTTATAGTGCGTCTCACAGAGAGAGGACACTCAACTGTTGTGTAACAGGTTACCCTCATAAACAGGCACAAACAAAGTAAGCACGCACACACTGCCTCTAACTGTGTGTTCTGTTTATATCATGGACTCCCACCGGTCACTCAGTGCTGGCATTAGTCACACACACACTCACACACACAGAGTTAGTCCTACAGACTATTCCCTTCCACTCATCCCCTTGGCATTGAGGGGGAGTCCACTCACTTTGTGGGCAGTTAGACATTCATCAGAAAGCTAATACAGCTGCTGTCGCCGCCCATGATGACTCACTGAGGCTACAAAGCTGGTGGTGAATGTATAAAATGCTGAGATGAATACATCTTAAAAATCAACAGAAAGTCAACTCAGGTACTAACTGATATGCTGAAACTGTGAGCCTCGGCCTCCCAGGTGAGACTGTGCTCAGTACAAATAAAGACATACTGTATGAGGAGAAGGTGACTAAACACAACAGAATCAGTTGGGATGGTTGGGTCGCAACAATCAGGCTGGGTAGTTCCTAGATTTGATCTGTGAGCTTCTAATAGCTTTAATAACCAAAGTTGTCTTATATAGTTTCTCACTCATATACTGACTAATGGTTATTTTCAAGATGGATCCATCTGAATTTATTCATTATCATTTCTTCAATAAAGTATCAACAAATATAGTAAAGAAAAAACCCAACTGCCATTGTCCAAATCCAAATTGTTTAGCATTTTTGCTCAATTAATGACTGAAACGACAGCTAGATTATTAAAACACTCTGTCAAACCAAACATACACCTTTTACATATTGCATAAATCACATTAGGGTAATTCTATTGGATGTTAAGAGTACATCCAGGTACTTACACATCATTCCTTATTGAGGATTACTTTTTTTTTTCAGCTGTTACAATTCTGGCTAAACGATATCCTCTAAAACAAACCTACAGGTCACCATCTAAACTCTACACACTGTCTTCGGTTGTCTTTACTTTGAGGGCAGTCGATATAAGAATATTAACTCTAACCATCTTAATAGTTACATTATATAGTAACACTAACTTCCTACTTGCTGCATGGCTCTGCAATAACTGGTTTTGACTGCACAGCATTTGAAGCGCAGTCTGTCAGCTGCCACTGAACTAACGCTGGTGAAACCATTATTTACATTACAGCCATTTACACGGGGGTATGTGCAAGTGCATTCAACACAATTTGACTGGCTTAGAAACAAAAAATTACCAGCTAACATTAATTCAAATGAAAACACATGCACATGTGGGTCTTGTGATATACAGTAGACTGCAGTATATTATATAAAGGGACTCTATTAAGCCTGAATGACCCCATAATTCTCCACTGACACCAACACAGTGACTTTATATTGTAAACTTACATCGGGATCCAGCTCCTCTAATTCATCCTCTAACCGCTGCAGCTCCTCCTCAGAGAGTTTATTTAGCAGCTCGTCCTCATCTATGTCCCTGTACTTCTCCATCTCCTTCCTCAACACCGACATGGTGGACAGCACACCTGGAAACAGGAGCTTCAACATGAAATGCATACAAACTCTTTCAAAAATCCCCGATGCTAAAGTTCAAACTGTTGGCGATGGTTGCATTTTCTGTCAAAGAGGATTACATGACATGATATATCAGCAATGCGGAGTGGTGAGTTTCAGAAGATTTTAGTCCATAATGCCAAAAATAACAATATATTTGGCCCAACTTTCTTCTTATTTCTGACAACAAGAGTTAGCTTTCACATTGTGTCACAATCTTGATCGTGAATTTAAATTTTTGCCCTTAAACTTGCTTCAGATGAATTAATTTGCAATTAAGCCAGTCTTCTACTTCTATCGCCAGTATGTCTTGTCTTTTATTCTCTTAGCAAGGTTTAGGTTTCTGAGATGAGCCAGAGAAATGAGATTCAGGGCTGACAAGGTGAGTTTATACTGTACAAACACATGAAGGGATTTTAGAGGTATTCCAATAGTTCCCTTACCTCAATAACCCCTGCACACGAAAAGATGAAATGTAGATCAGGAGCCTGGAAGACCCTGGGATTTGAAGAAAGAAATCTGTGGATTCAGACAACTGGTAAGAAAACAGTAATAAAGTTAATGGAGGAATAACAGTGTTTCAGGGGTCAGAGAAATACAAAACTGAGCTGGCAAGAAACCACACTAAGCATCACTCGTGGTTTTTCTGCCATAAAATCTTGACTGTAGTACTCACCTCAGTGACCCCCGGCTCAGGGGTAAAATAACGGCAAAGGCAGCCAAGTGCCTGGAGTGCTCCTGGGAAATAGAGACAGACCTGGAGGAGGCAGGAGCAGACAGTGAGGAGAGACTCATCTTTCTCACAATTAGAAGGCAATTTACAGCTCTGAAATAAATAATGAAAATGATAACACATTGCTGGTGGTTAGGGTTAACCATTCCATAATATCTAATGCACTGAGGATTCATTCTTCTGTTTCACATTCATCTAATACTGTATATTCTGAGATGTGTCTGAAAAACAAACCTGTTTCCAGTGCTTATGTTAAGCTAAGCTAACCAGATGGTATCTATCCATCTTCCCATCTCAACCACCTCTTCATATATATTTGAAAAATATAACATTTTGGGATTGTTCTACGTGGTTTCATTTATGCGGACGTGTTTAAGAGAAAAGGGAAATTATTTTTGTGAATTAGGTAACCAGAGAAAAAGATAGTGAGAAGCTTACAGAAGGCTGTTCTGACTGTCGGACTGACAGTCCAACAGCCAGAGCATGAGGAAGGTGTTGTGAAAATATATTTAACAAGAAGAACAAGGCTCGAAATATTTTAAAATCACTGACAGTAGCAATCAGAAACTTAACGAGAGTTTAGGTTATAAATATAAGGGTATACAAGAGATAAAATATACAAATCAACTGTTGATATCAGTATCAGACCACAGAAGTGTGATTTGCTGCAGTAGCTATATGACCTCTTTCCTTTTATTTTCTATGTCTGTGACAGCAGACAAATCTTTCACTAGCAGTTTTCACATGTTTGCAACTCATTTTTTTCTGCTGAAACAAACAGTACATTTCCTCCAATATCATATCCTGTTGCTGACCTGTCTGCCATCAAGTGGCGTCAGAATGAAGCTCTGCTTTTTCTCTCTGGACTCTGCAGAAAAGTATAAAAGTCAATCCCGGATAAACCAAGCATCTGGTCCGGAAATGTGTTTTTTTTTGTGTGTGTGTGTTTTCTCTCTCAGCTGGTGTGGAGATGTGTTCTCCTCTCTAACTGTCTACATGGCAGGTCTGAGTACTGGCTGAGTGACCAGATGACTGATGATGGGTACGCTGCAGCGGAACATTTGTGGGTCACAACACCAAATGCTTTAGCATTGCTGCTTCGAAGTCCTGGTTCCTTACAACTCTTGGTCAGGGTTCGAAATGTGTTGTGAGCTCATGCTGATGGATCCCCACATGACAAGACTAAGAATAACTTTACTGGGCCTGATGCATGCAAGGATGAGAATGGACTCAAATTAGGCAGGAAAAGGGCTGAGCTGAAGCTTAGAAAGCAACCACAGTGCAAGAGATCCAGCATTCAAGGATCACAAATGTGAGTGGGAACAATTCTTTTTGATCTTAAGTATATCAGCAAGTGTGTTTTGGCTAACCTCCTAAAAGGCCGGGTCATGCGTGCCATTCGTTTGTTCTGCTTTCTCTAAGCTCTGTGACAAGACAAGTTTCCAAAACCAAAGATGAAGAACTGGGCTGAACTCCAAAAAATGCTGCAAGCCTCCTGGAAGACACAGACCTGCTCTGCTGATATCAAACAGATCCATGCCTGTATGTATAACGCTTCTACAAGCTTCTGCTTCATTAGAGGACATTCATTGGGCAAAAAGGAGGAACAGCCAGAGATGACCCAAGTCTGCATATACCCTGTAAAGTCAGCAACAGTTGACTTGACCCCTCTAAACCAGGCCTGTCCTCTAAGAATAGCTGCACTGATGCGGGATCACTAATCAAGACAGATGAGTGTAAAACCTTGAAAGTGATGTTATATGGCATCTGCTCTCACATGAGCACAGCTGCTCTCAGGCTGAAATAAAGATACTAATAATAATAAGATACTGCAGCTCTAATGTAATGCAGCTACTTGTGCAGAACAAGGTGCTATGCTAACCTGCTTTAACAGCGATGTCTTCGTAAATCTCTCCGCTGGATATCAAACGTAAACCCCAGTGAAGCTGCAACTTTTTCAGCCATGAAATACTCATAAATCTCAGTTAAACTCACACAAGCTCTCGGAGTGGCCAAAAACCTTTACAGCCGTTATATGAGCACATAAACCAAAGTGAGAGCACAGCAGTGGTACTTCACTTTTTAGCAGATGACTTCCTGCTAAATGTCTTCAAAAACCTGTCATGAAAAAATGTCATGGAAGCAGTGTGTGAACCTTTCACGTCGAATTTCTAGCTAGCAAAGTTCAAGATATTGCTGTCTAGTTTCAAAGCTGGTCTGACACTATCTTTCACAGATTTGCATCACAAATTGCTACACAACCTTTATCGACATTCATATGCAGTTGTTGCAGTTGCACAGATCTCAGGCCCAGTAGAAAACAGCTGAGAGCAACTGTCCAGCTCTGCTGTCTCCCACATGTCAACATACATGAGGCAGAGACGAGCTACAGGACAGAGAGTGTGTTTTCCTGCTCTGACAGTAACAAGGGTGCCCTCCTGCTTTGTAGATTAAAACATATCACAGATAGACCATTACTCAAATGATTAGGATGTGCTATACAGTGTCTCTGGTATTTTTACCATATAGTTTATATTATATGTAAAGTTGAGATGACACTTAAGGCTGCTGTGTTTCTAGTCTCTACTTTGGGGACCAGTATGGAGTTGTATATCATGACCTGTATAATCAGGGGCCTGGCAGCTCACTTGCTGCCTCAGACCTGAGGTCAGCCCATTTGTGCATTCTGCAGAGGTCAGAATCTTTTAGCACGTGTGCTTTTCAGGTTAGCCCTTGATGTCTTACACTACTAAACCACAGAGATGAAGAATAGACTGATGAATGTAGGGAAGCATGTTTTAGATGGTGGAAGGCTGTGTAACACTATGACTGCTCGTTTGTCTTTGGTCAGACAAAGACGCTGTACCGGGTCTGCTACAGTGAGCAACAGAACACGCTGGGCTACGCTACACAAAACAGCTGAAAACTATAACTTATAAACAAAGGTCACACGGATCCAGTTAATATTGTGATGCACCTCGGTCACAGAAGAACTGACAACATTTCAGCAGACAACTGCTGCCCCTCACTGCACTCGTTGACTGAAAACCAACTTGTGTAAGGTGGCCTTACCCACAGCTGATAGACACACTCTGATTTTGTTATACCATCATCCAAGGAGTCACAGTTTAAGGTCATGAGCCCACACCTGTCATGGATATAGCCAACAAAATAACTAATGTATTAGATCTGAGATTTAACTCTTGTTTTCCCTGGAGACTGAGAGAGACAAGAGAAAAATTCATAGCATTACTAATTATTATACTAAGATATCATCTCAACTTTTATCAGGTAGTCTCAAAAAGACATCCATTGTGTCCAGGACCCCAGTGAACTTTAAGACCATTGTAGTAAAGGCTGCCTGTGCAGGGTGTTGGTGTTAGGACATGCAGAGTCATTACTTCAAGATGAAGCCCACAACAGCCATTAAAACATTCTCCAACAGGCAGGAAAATAACATTTTTTTAAAAAAAGTCTTGAATTTCCCTGAAACTCCCATTTTACTCTGTGACCTCATAGAAACTATTTTATTCGGGCAAATTGTTAAACAGTTGTCCTGCTCGTTCTTTGACTCTAGATATGCTATCTTCACTCATTTGACTGTGCAGTATAATTTTTGCATTTATTTCCGTACCTCCTCCAGCGCTATTTATAGCCGGACGGTCCCGCTGGGTGACAGCAACGAATACTTTGACCAGATATGGTTTCCTTCACAGCCGCCTGGAGTCACACTGCGAGCTCCGCTCTGCTGCAAGCGCGCAACCCGGGAAAGCGCCAACGACTCGGCTACACGACTCCGTCCATGCCCGGCGGATAATCCCAAATTCAGCAAGTTTCAGCGTGTTCGCAAAGTTTCCTCCCCCGTCCCTGGTCGTCTCTCGGCGGGTTTACGGAGGCTGAATCCCATCTCCCGCAAAGGGCAAAGTAAACTTATGGGGAGAGATCCTCCTCCTCCTCCCTCTCCTCCCCCCACACACGGCTGCCCTGTCACTCCAGTGATGTCATGAAGTGGCTTTGAACCCATTATCGGACACAGCTGTTGTCGCAATTCTGCCCACATTCAAGTACGTAAAGAAAAAAAAATAGTGCATTAATGCTAAAAGTCCTGCAGTCAAGCTCCCACTGAAGAACAGAAGAGTCACTGGTAAAATACACAGATACACCAAGGACTCATCAAAGCACAGCAGAAAACTAGAATTAGCCTCTTGCAGTTTTGTCTCCCTAAACAAGTCCAGGGTTAATTAACATGTGAAATATCGAGTTATGGTTTGTGTTGTTGCAGGGAGCAAAGTCTGGTCCAAGTGACTGTGCCTAATACAAAGAAATTCCATCAAGGTCGTCTAGAGACATCACATTCAAGAGGCTAAAACCATGTTTTGTGAGGTGTTTGTTACCAGATCCCTCCAGAGATCTTACAAGAATGGGATTAGATAACTCTGTTATTATAGTATAGTGGTGCATTAATGTGTCCATTTTACTCTAAAGCTTGATGAGTGAGGTAATAAAGTCCTGTGGCTCCCAAACAAGAGACTGATTTGTGTTGGCAGGAAGGTTCACACTGTTACATTTTCTTTTGTGTGTGGTTTCAGTATTTTGGTTTTGGGTTGTTATCTTGGCCTGGGCTCCCTCTGAAGTCTGAAAGTAATGCTTTGAAGACCAGCAATAGAGATACATCACTAATTCATTGGCAGATGTCTGCACACAACTTTTTTTTTTAAAAGCCTGCAGTCGAAATACATGCTCATTTGTTTTAGAATTTTAATGGGATAAATCTGTGTGAACATATTTTCATGTTGAAGGAACACTACAAAAATTACAAACTATTCTTTTAGTTGAGTAACACAAGATAAAACTAACCAAGGTGTTCCAATCAGTGAAGTTTTACCAATGCAATGAAGTCATTTCAGTTGGATAAATGTAAAACACGTACATTACATACTCAAAGGTAAGTGCAAAATGAGAAAATACTATCACATGCATAAGGCACAGCAAACAAAAACAAATCAGATAGAGGCAAAGTCAAATTACCAAACCATGCAACACACAGGTGATTTAACTTGAAGGAACAAAAAGTGTTAATGAATCAAAATGGCTGGCAAGAGAAACATCTGATAATGTACTTCCTCATCAGATGTTGAATTTAACAGCATTCAAGCAAGTCCTCCTTTGAGACAACAGTTTGGCAGTCCTTAATTTCAGGAAAATGAATTCTTCAACAAAAAATATCCTTAATCTCAATGTCACAAGACCCTCGGCCATGACAGAATTAAGAGGGCTTCACTCGAGTATTAGATTATGGGAAAGATCCAGAAAAAGATGAGAATGCTTGACTTCAGAAGTTCCTTGAGCACTGTCACGGTGTAGAGATGAAGGGAAGCTGGCTGGTTCAAAAATACATTTACAGTCTGTTTTCTGATTCATTTACCACCGTGTTGGAGGAGACGCACTAAGCAGCTGAAGACAGTTCGCTGCCGATGTCAGCCATGATGCTGTGGATCCAAAGGTCCCGGTCCTCCAATGTGGTGTCCACCAGGTAAACTGTTATTCGACGGTCCCACAGCTCACCTGTCTCCAAACCATCCTGCACGCTTTCCACATGAGCAACCAGCGCTCGCTTCTCCACGTGGTTTCTGAACAACATGGAGGCTTCCTCTGACCACTGATGCTGCGTCACACCTGGAGGAAGGAGGAGAAATGTCTGGATTGAAGTTGGATGCTAAATGTCAGGATATCAATTAACTAATCTAGTCACTAGGGGCATCACAGGAATAAAAAAAAGCTTGGAATTAGTATGGAACCAAACCAAAATCATCTAGTGATTGCTTGGAGTAATTGAGTTTCTTTAATATTGAGGAATTCATAACTAAACATGAAGTGTATAATCTTAAAATAGAAATGGTGGCGAAGTCCCTCATGTACAAATAACAGGACCTTAATGCCTACAAAATCAGTCCAGCCACGTAAAGAGAATTATGAGTGAACTCACCTGCCAGTTGTGCAGTGATAGCCTGAAAGGGCAACTGTCTGAACTCCTCTATCAGGGGCCTGATGGAATTACTCCGCACCAGCTCATGTTTGCCGTGATCCAGCTCATAGACAGACACCAACCCATTGGCTAGAATCGCCTTCACCTGAACGCGGTGCCAGCTGAGAAGAGACAGGTGTTAGTCGAGTCATTAACCATCAGAACATGGCAACAGCACAGATCAAACATCCGACTCCCCATATCCCATAGTAGCCGGTATTAATAGGGTGATAATACTTCATTTACAGAAAATATTGTCATAGTATAGTCTAACTTAACTCAGCAGAGTCATCGTATCACATACTTTAATAACGTTTCAAGATTTGCGTTAAATACACAACAGTTTTGCATGTGAGGCAAATACTTGTATATTAAATCACTTACTTCTTGTCTATTTTGGCAGCAAACACATCTCCTTTCTGGATGTGTGTGGTTGTGTTGGTCTTCATCGCCTGGTTATAGTAGAGGATCATTTCCCCCATTAACACCACCAGCTTATGCAGGTCCTGCCAGGGCTGCAGCACAAAGTAACCTGGGTGGCAGGCCACTGGCACAAACACATCCAGATTCTGACCAGGCTGCAAAGGAAAAGTGGGGTTACAGGAGGTACAGTTATTACATGTTAAAATACATGTTAAAGGTAAATAAATTATAATATCTAACATGTACTTTAAATTGCTCATACATACAAGCTACATGAAGTTAGAGATGAAAAATAATCACATACAACTAAAATACTTTAAAACCTATTGGCAAAAAATATATTCCCAGTCTGTACAAGACAGAAGTTTGTCCCTCTCCACACACCTGAGGAAGCTCCAGTGAGGGAGGCAGTTTAAGTGGCTGCTGCTCAGTTTTGGTGTTTGTATCCAGCTGAGACAAGCCCTCAGCTCTTTGACAAGGATGGGTCACTTCCTTAACAACACGGTTCGGGACCAAGCTGCTCAGAGTGGACTTCTCCACTAGAGCACCAAGACATGAGCAATTGGAAAATACAGGCATGCAAAACACACATGTTCAGAGCTTCAAAATTTCAAAATCACCGTAATTAAGTGTAAATCAAAAAAACAACAAAAAGATGCAGATTTACCTGTATCCATGTCGAGGTTACTGCTTTTGACTCTGTTGTTGTTCTCTGCTATCACTTTCTGCCACATCTCTGAGCGAATCAGCTGATAGTTTATGCTGTTGTCCAGCTCCTGGCTGGCAGAACCAATGAAGAGGTACATGTAGACCAGCCTGCCCTCTTTGTGCTCCTCTAATTTCAAGATCTGACACACACAAAGTCAGAGAGACCTTAAGATCAGCATGACTATTTCACATTGTTGTGAAGAAACCGCCTCATAACCTGAGCCCTTAAAGCCACAGCCTGTAAACATTCCTGTCAATCAGGCATGGCCTTATTTGTAGGATTCATGTGCCATGTGTGTATATTTGGATTCTAACACAAATTTAACTTAACCATGTGCTTATCTTTATGTTAGAGATGTAAGTTACCTTCATTTTACAGCCCTGAGAGGCAAGGACAGCGTCCTTCAGCCACAGGACAGCCTCTGGACTCCAGTCTCCCTCTGAAACTTTGAGGTCGGCAAGCCGACATTTGATAGCCTAGACAGATAAAAAGCCATCAGCATCTTTAGAAACACAGTCAGAAGATGTGCTGTGCTGAGCCTTTACAGACAAACAACTGACCTGTGGAGGGATTATGGTGAAGTCTTTGAGCCAAACAGGTGGGATCTCTCTGAGATCAGTCACCTCTACAGTTGCCGGGATACCCAAGTCAATGTAGAGTATCTCAATCACTCTGTTGCTGAACATGTTAGTGATCTGAAAACAACAGGAACATATCTCAGTGGCTTCAATATCCTATATAATTAAGCCTTTCAAAAAGATACTCATCATTTTGATCTTTACCTCCACTCTGGACCACTTTCCTTTGTAGCGGGCTAGACAGAACTTGCCACTGAAGGGTCTGGACACCAGGGACTCAGATGTCATCTGATTGGAGCAATTACAACGGCAGTTTTAAAGGAAAAGAAAAACTGAGTTGGATGTTACAGCAAATGCAGCAGGTATGAGTGTCTCTTTAAACCTAAATCAGTCACAGCATTGACAGTGGCTCAAACAACACATCTGGATCTTATTTGAAATACAGCTAGAACCACCACCTGACTACCTGACAGTCAGAGATGTATTTTGGAGGTAAACCGCCGAGTGCTTTGAGGCAGACTTTTGACACAGATTCTGTATTACATCAGGAAGAAGTGAAATCAATCAAGTACTGCAGTAAAAATTATGTACTGCACTGAGAATCAGAGGGATGACCTTGACTTGTATGTGGCTGCTTTTATGTTTTCAGTCCTGTCTTGCAAGTGCTTTTCATCAGCCATCAACAGCGGAAAACTGCAACGTGTTAGAAAGGTTTCAGAAATGTGTGACAACATTATTGTGTTTCTGACTCAGTGTGGGTTTACTTTCAGTCTAAATATTTGGATAAAGTCATCCATGCTTTTATCACATCATATCCTAACCACTGTAAAACCCTCTTTGTCTACCTTAGTCTCTAAAAAAAACAAGCTGTGCAATCAACATAAGGGTCTATTTACACAATGCACAACAAGCTACTGCTTTAGGAAGTGCTGTATAATTGAGTGAACATAGTGTAGTTTTGATAATAATAACAATCTGTAAATTCAAACTTGTGTGTTATCATGACATGTCACAGCTTCTCTGTGCATCAAGCAGCGACTACAGAGCCACACCGGAAAATTACACTGCAGCTACTCTTTATATCGTCTTTCTAAAACCTGGACTGTGCAGGTGGAGGTATTTTTGTACTGTGAAACCTTGTCTACCTGGGAGATGAAGAAGGACTCCAGTTTTTCCAGTAACTTGCCAAGTCTTGCTGTTCCTCTGGAGGGCAGCTGGCAGTAAATGATGCCATCTGCACATACATGTGTGACACACACATCCTGATAGGTAACATTTACCTGCAGGCAACACAAAGAGTAATGTGCAATGAAATTTAGGGGCCTGACAACAATTAAGTCAATGAGGGCTGACAAGTTGCTAGTGTAATTCCAAAACAATGAAAACCTACAGACTTCCTACAACACATAATTGGCTACTGTAAGACAGAACAGATTCATATGTGAATTGTCCAACAGCACCACCCACTGGCAATTCTGATAAAAAATAAAAAATCTCCCTTGTGGCACATAATCTAATGTGGTGCTCTCTCCCACTGCATGTGATAAATGCTATAACTCACAGTCAGGGGGTTGTTCATGGTCTTGTCCTGCAGAGTTTTGAGGCAGGAGGAATTAATGTTGACGTCTTCATCCTGTGAAGTGTCATAGAGCACTGTCACAGGTATCTCGGACTGTTGACAGGGCTCTAATGTTTCCATCAGCAGAATCTTCCCTACTGCCAACTTGTCCAGTGTGGACAGGACCAGCGGATGGGAGCTGAAAACCTCTAAACCTGATGAGTTAAGGAAAATTGGAGGAAGAGAGCAAAAAAAAAATGCAGGGCTATTAATAACTCATTGCTAATACCAGCAAATGTAAATGTTTTGTACTTGATGGACAGAGAATCCTGCTGTGATATCTTACCCCAACATTAGCTCAGTAATAACTGACCCTCATCTTGTACGTACCTGCGAGTCGAACATTAGAAGCTTGGAATGGCAGACTGAAAAAATCCTGGTGCAGCTCCAACAGATTATTCCAATTTGTCTCCACAGAAAAGCCATAGTCCACATAATACACCTGGCAGACAGACATGCAAACATTCTTTATCTGGAGAAGCACTCACGCACCCATGCTGTAACTACAAGATGTCTTTCTTCAAGCAACTTGACAACCCCAACCATTCCTGCAGTCAGCTAAGGTAAGTTCATTACCTTGACCTTGTCAGGCTCCATAACCTGCATGATCTGAGCCCTGGCCAGCTCATCTGCATCCTCCCCTCTGACTGCTACCAGCTGCCCAACAACAGGCTTAGACAGACGTTGCTGGGGAGGGTCCTCCTTGTAGAAGGAGCGCATTGCATCCTCCATGGCCTCCTGGGAATTGGAGTAGTTCTCACCTACATATCTGATCAGACAGACAAATGTTTTAGGTTCCAACTCTGCAGGGCCGTGGTGATCTCCAAGACATGGCTGTAGTTGCACATATTTGTTTTCGTGTTCAGATTGCACCACCATCATTAAGCCTGTATGTGTGCGGGAATTTCCCACATTATGAGCGCTAGATTTGTGGGAATTGGTTTAATTATGCGCGATACCTGCAATCCTGCAGCGAATTTCAGGCCCTGATTAAGTTTGGCAGCACTGGCTGTATCTGGATTGGAGGCATAAACTTCCTGGATTTCGGTTTTCGATACGTGTATCATTACAGGTGTAACCATTGTAAGAATGAGTTTAAGATGCTTAAATGCAGCCTGCCATTCTTTACACCATGTGTCATATGGACAAACATGAAGTTAAAATATTTAACAATTTGCACCTTGTGTTAGCTTATCTTAGCTGCACTGCCGATTTACATTGCATTAAAGCATGATTACATGATGTCCTACCTGACAGTGACTGCATTGCTGCCCTTCGCATCAGTGACCAGCACAGAGGGAAACTGCTCAGAGGGAGGAACCAGACGGGGAGGAATCACAGGACCTCGCACCTCGAGCCCAGAGGGCAGGGGCTGACTTCTGCTCTCCTGGCTTTCTTGGCCGTCTGTGGCTTCCATGTCTGTTTTGCTGGAGTTATACAAGATCGCCTGACCGCCACAAAATACGTAAATGAGACATTAATATGTAGAAATAAAGACAAATTGATGAAGACAAACAGGTGAAAAAGAATGTCCCTGAGTTGTCAGAAGAATTAAAGGTGACAGTGGAGAAGAACAGTGAGGGACATTTCCTGTTGTCTCCACATTAATCATCATTGCAACCTCACTAGCTGCAAAGCAATGTTCACTTGTCACCATCAAGAGAGTAAATTATGAGAATAAGAAAATCAATCTTTCAAGGGGAAAATGTGGTACTGTTGATGATTTCTTATTACTTTCACTTACCTTGTTCTTGTTACCTGGAATGGGGTACTCCACAGTGCATATATCCAGCAAAGCAGACAAGTTTTCAAGCACATGCTCAGGGAATGGTGTCTTGTATGTATCCAAAAACAGTGCAGGCAAGGCATGGACCCACAAACCAGTACTGTACTTAGACAGAAGCTCCTCTAGTCTCTGACGCACCTCAGCTGACACAGTGACAGCAGAAGTGTTTGGAGTGGAATCAGAGGTCGGGGAAAAGGTGACCTTCATAAGGGATAAAATATCAACGCCCAGTTGGACAGGGGACGCTGGTGCAGAATCACTGGCCTGTGAAGTCCCAGTAGGAGCCAGGGGCTGAGTGTTTTGGTCGTGGGCAGCCGTAGACAAGTTCTGATTATCTTTACATCCACCACTGGCCCTGACCGCAAGACTGGCACGTGGGCGTGGTTGGGGAGCTTGTGCTGGATTGCGGACAGGGGTGTGCAACGTGACTGGGGATGATACCTTGACTGGAGAGGCAGAAACAGACTCTGGTGGAAAAATGAAAGTGGGCTTAGCCAAGGGGCTTTTGGGGGAAAACCTAGGCTTAGGAACAGGGGAAGATGGGAGAGGGACAAGTTTTTCAGGTGTCGAGGGACTTGAAGAAATGTGTAAGGTGTTGGTGCTTGAACTGTTGGGTGATGTTGGAGGGGGCTTGGTGGTGCAACTTCTGGGGACAACAGATGGCTTGGGAGGCAGAGGAGGGTAGACCAGCCGGTCAACTCGGTTGGTGCAGGAGGGTTGCTCCACCTGTGAAGGCCAAATGAGCAAGAGACAGTGATAGAGGAAATACATTTAGACTCCTCTTAATACATGTTAATGCTCTACAGCTGAAAAAAGGCCCTTATGCATTTCTGTGCAATTGTGAATCTTCAAACTGTGTCATTAATGTATCCTCTAGTTAAGAAATCCTCTGGTTAAGGATGAGGAAATTAAACATTATTTAGAGAATGCAACTTAAACACACTCATTTAAAAAATAAATCTGATGCTCACAGCATTTCCCCAATGACCCAACATTGGATTTGTTTCAAAGGCATCAAAGTACACACAGAAAGTCAGCAATCTGATTGTAAATGAAAAAGAAAAACTCCATGTGGGTGGCCACTGCAGTGACAAACCTTGGTGCTGATGTGTGTTTTACATATAAAAAGTACCATCTCACCATGCAGATGTGTGTCCACTTTTCCAGGTCTTTGAGCACTTGAGGGTGGAGCTTCTGGCCAAACATTTCACCGTAGACGGTGGATATTTTCGACATCCACAGTCCACTGTAGTACTTCTGCAGAAGCTCACTTATTCTGCTCTGCAACAGCTCCACGTCATACACACTAGACTGCATGAGGAGATTTCATTCATCACCACAAGCATGTCCCCATGCTGTTTTCATTTAGATTTTCTTGATATAATGATATAAAAACACAGGAAAACTATTAGCAAAATATAAACTAGAAAAAATAAATGCTGCAACATCACTAATCGGTGCAGGGACACAGGCTATATTCAAAAACACAGAGTTTACATACCAAGCAAACACAGAGTTTTCTATTTAACTCAGGTTGTGACTAAATGACTAAATATAGTAGAGCTATAGAGCTGGCAGCTTCTCAAGATAGTGATCAAGGCTGTGCAGTCAATACCAGTAGAAATGACCTTTGTGAGTTTTTCTGTACCTGTGATTGGTTGAGCCTGAAGGCCTGTTCAGGAGACTTCTCTATGAAAAATACGACAGAGGGAGAAAGATATGCTGGTATCACCGAAGAGTCACCAACAGATTGATTTCCCTGGTTGTTAGTTTATCTGATTCTCATACTTCAACTTATTTATGTTTTGGTAATGTTGTCAAATGTTGATATTATAGACTGCTCTGCAGTTACTTTTCCAGTGGCATGTGTAAAACATTTCAACATCATTATCAAGGCAGATGGTTATTTTATTTATCTATTTTTATTTACTATAACCCCAGGCCAGTCATGTATCAAAAAGCTGCACTGCAGTCAAATGCAGTCTTGTACAGTACATCATACAGAAATGTTCAGTGGTAAAATATGTTGTATTTAATTTTGGGGGATTTTAATAGTTTTAACAAAGATTGTTCTGTGCCATGAAGCAGAGTCCACTTAGTTAACAAACTGTGGTGTATAAAATGAGAATACAAACCAAGAAGGTCCAACATACTTTGTGGCTTGTGGCAGTTTGCAAAGTTCTTCTCTTTGCTGTTGGAAACACAGAAGTTTTTTAAGTAAATTATGCTTTTCATAGCATCATTGTCATTCAACACAAATATCTTCCTGCAGTTCTAGATACACAAATAAGCCAGAACAGATTTGTTTAGTGGTGTATTACATGTAATATTAATAATACTGCTGGATATACTGACCCGATATCCCATAGTTGGGGGTACATCATTGTACATGATATATCATGCACTATATCATTGTTTAGACATTAAATAATTGTCCATGAGAAATATTTATATTTAAAATATATTGCAATTAAAAACTATTTTGTATGGCAAATTAAAGGTTTGTCTGTATGTGTTCACCTGTCAGGCATGGGACATTGTTTCACAACTTGTTGAGAAGCCGGTTGTCGGTGTTCCACTGGTGTGATGGCACTAAACCTTTGGTCCATCTGCCTGATGTTTGGGTAGAACACAAGCGAAAACTTTAGCTAATTTATTTCCAAAGACAAAGCAACTAGGAAAGAATAAATTATAGTAAGTATGATTGCAACCAGTCTGAATAACCTCACATTTTGGTTACAGATAGAGCTTACTATGTTGGATTTGTGGCTGGTTTAGGTATTTGTCCTGTTGACAATCTAACCAAGACTTAACTGTAGCCACTGCTCATCATCTAAAAGAAAAAAGCTACAGCAAAGACAATGTCTACCTGTAATCCCCTGATGCACTGAAACCTCTGAAGCCGCCATGGGACCAAGAACGGTTTGCTGCCCACTTAGAGACACCAGCAGTTGATGGCTGGCGGAGAGACGACCTTGGCCTCACTGAAAGCATGAAAAGAGGGATAATAGAGCAGGTCAGGTGATGTGATGTGGGAAACAAAGCAATGTATTGATGAGTGATAAAGAATCACCAAGAAGGGATTTTGGAGGCTCATGCCGTCACCTCTCATCCCTTCTGCAGATCCTAATCTACTATTTACCAGAGACTCTTTACAGTGTGTTGCTACTCTCTTAACATGAAGGCATTTGCCTGGTAAAAGAAACAAGGCCATGTTATCCTTGTAACAAGTGTCTCCTACCATTGAGCATGTAGGGGTTGGAAGGTTTGAATCTCATCTTGCAGTTAATGACTTGCGAGTGACCAGATTTCTTTGAGCTCTTCTGCCTGGCCACTAGCTCAGCAATGTGGGCCGTCTCTTTGCACACAGCAGCAAAGCATGTCAGCTGCGGAGCAGATTCATTCTTACACTTACAGACACATGGACAAAGTCACAACACTGCTTACAAACAAGCTACATATGCCAAAGTACAAACAACAATTTAGAGTCTCTACACTTTTTGCTGATGCTAGCGGGCCTGAGGCAGTAGTATAAAAGATGCAAAAATATATTAGGTCAGCCCTCACCTCACTCATGCGGTACTCCAACCTCACCACAGATGGGATGCTCCTGAGATACTCCTCTAGTTTTGAATAGCCGAGCTTCTTTAATGGGATGGTCTCTCCACACAGTGCCCGGTACTCTGACTGAAGCTTGTTAATGGACACGCCTGACTTGCTGGACTGAAGTACAGACCGCAACATTTTCTTTATAGACTCACTGTCCGACATCCTGGTAAAAAATACACATCGAAGAAGAAAAAAGTCACAGATCATTCAGGTCAAATCTGTACATAGAAAATCCTGAGAGTTCCCCATAGACATGTGTTCTGTATTTAGGGTCAGTTGCATTTCTGTCAACACTGGGCCCAGTTATGACTATGAGAGCAATATGACAACAAACAAACTGACTGAGTCTACACTGTATAAGGTAATGTGTTATAGTGAGCAGAGTCCAGTGCACGAATGTGAGAGTTTAGGGTTGTTTAGTAAATTTGAACATCATAACACAAAGGAGAGTCTGTGACATGATGAAAGCTTCAACAGACATACCTGAAAATGAAAAAGGTGTCTTCACTTATTTCCCTCAGCAAATTTAGTTTAATCCTGCCTGGTGATCAGTAGCATTTAATGACTAATTGTATGGTCCAAAACAATGGAGCTTGTCTCCAAGTTAGCGGAACAAGGTGCGGCGGAGGAAATCAAATCTGTAGGTTACGGTTAGGGAGTTTAACGGTAACCTGAGACTTAAGGATGAAGTGTGGTCTACACCTAGGTGCCTAGGCTTTGTGGATCTGGTTTCTAAATGGGGTTAAGTTCTGAAACCTCTCAATGCCCTGTAGACAAACCACCGGGCGTCTATCCGCTGAACTCTCATACATAAGTGAACAATGTGGACGTTGGTTAACAGCTAGCTTGGCTAACGCTGGCTAACGGTTAGCACGTGGTAGTTTGTTCGGCGGTGGCTGGAAAATAAAGTTCGTTGTTTCTAGTTCACATTGTACAAAGAAGCATTCATCTGTGACGAGCAACTGAACATTAGCTCGAAACATGCTGACATTATACGGTATTTTCATTTTTAAATTACCTTTCACTTTTATGTTGTTAGCCAAATGCTGCCGAATCTTTTTTCACCAACTCAATCTCACGAGCAAGTTTACGCCCACGAGGTCGAAGGTCACACAAAAGGTACGGTTTTCTTAATTAAATTCAACAAAGTAAATTTTGATATTTAAGAAGAAAGCTAATTTAAAATATGACAGAATTCAATTTTTACAATTCTGTTTTTATTTACAACTTACAAGCATTTGTACTAAAAGCAGTTTACTGTATATGCAGCAAAGCCATATTTACAAGTGCAGCGTTGAAGCTGTGTTTTACTGCTATACAGTCTATGGTTTAATGGTTACAGCAGCTACTGTAAAAGTTGATTAAAAGTTTTATTACAACAACGCGACAAGAACACAATTTTAGTAAAATAACGTAATAACAAAAAACAAAAGGCTAACACCACACACCCATTCATTGACTGGATGAATGCCACCCCTTTCCAAATCCCTGCCCTTGAAGGTTAATTGAATATGGCACAATACTCCCTTCACAACATTAAGATGCACCAATTATCACACATATATGGGTTCCATATATTTATATATATACATATATATGAATGTTTCAGTCCTCTGCTGGTGTGACTATGATTTCTGGAGATGAGTGTGGTTCTTCTTGGCGACTCTGTGTTTGTGAGGCCATGGCCCATGCTTGCACTGATATGTCCAACTGCGGAGATGATGGTGTCTGTAATAATGTCGAGGAGAGGTGGTGCTTTCTCAGCAGAATCAGATGAGGATTTCTCAGTAGAGTATAACACAACATCCAACGTCTCCTGGTCCTGCTATTCACAAGGGGTTCTGAAAAAAAGTTAAGAGTCAATAAACATTAAATGAAGAAAAAAATCAAAAGAAAATGAGCTACGTAAATTGCACTAATAGATAATATTTTGGTCACAAGCTTGATGCGTATTAGACAGTGAACAGGTGGAGGCAGTAGGTATTTAGTGAATTATGCATGTCAGAGCACTACACACCCACACCCACACCCACATACACTGACCAGATGGCATGTTGCTGAATGTGGAGTATGCAGATGCTGTGTGTTTCTCTAGTTTACTGGAGACCAGCAGCTGGCAGAAACACAACATGACTGGATTGCTGTGATAGTGATCAGCAAAGATCATCCCAATCCAAGTACTGTAGCCTGGAACGGGAGGGAAATTCAGTTAGATCCACTCACCATATATGAAAATAGCATTGCTCTTACAGTATATCGCAGCACCAGTATATCACATTTTTATTATTTTTCTTTGAGACATGAGAGACACTGCATGTTAATGCTTTGTGAAATGCTGCCATCTCATGGAAGTTTTTGATGTGAGCACCAGATTAACTTGAGCAATGTTTATTCAGTCATTATCACACACACACACACACACACACTATAGAAACCTACATCAATCTTCACAATAACAACAACAAAAATGATGATAATGATCATCATTTTGACTTAAACATGTTTGTGGGTGAAATTAATCTCACCAGCGTCCATGTTTTCATATCCCCTCTGCATGATGGTTCGGTCTATGCGGGACACCAGCCATGTTCCTACAACCATGCTGCACAGTAACCTCAAGATACAGTTGCTGATCCCCATCACCACATTGTAGAAAAAGAAGAAATAGTTGAAGCAGTGGAATGCCTTCCTGAGGAGGAGAGGGAAGGGAAACTGTGATCTTAAGCTGCTTCACAGTGAAATGCCATCACATCATCTGCCTGTTCCAGCAAGTAATTTAAGTCATTTTATATTGTTGAGTAAGTAACAAAATACAAGTTTTCATGTAATGTCTTCAACGAGTCCACATTACCATCCATCCAGGGTTAGGGTTAGGTTAGGGTTCAACCGCTACTGGGTTACTGGACTTGTTTTAAGTCAACATTACATTGCTAATAATTTACTATTATTACTGTATTACACTACTGTTCTGTCACCAGCACTTCCCTCTTCCATTGTTTGGACAAATAAAGGACCAGGATTTAGTGCAGGATCCATCTGATGGTTTGTGGCTGACACTTAGTACTGAAATATACCAACCTGTTGTTGAGAGCCAGAGGTTTTTGTTTATCTGTAGGAGATAGTTTGTCCTGGAGGAAGAAGATCTGAACCAGAACTATCTGGAGAATCACCAGGCCAATCACTACACCAATGGTCAGACTGAGAGACACGTGACAAAAGTAACACTTGATCGGTAACTGTGCTTATCTGTCAGTCAAACCATTCACTCATATGCTATCATATGTCTACAGTTACAGAGAGGGCAGCCTTACATGATGATCCCCAGTCTAATGAGCATGCTCAGGACTTGTCCATGCTGTATAGGAAGAACCAGCCCATAGACCAAGAGCAGGGCAAACAGGAAGTGGACAAAATGAACAATCAGATAACCTAAGAAATAAAAAGAAAACCACAAGAGAGAATTATGCAGTTATTTCACATATCTCACTGTGTTTTACCACTCTAAATGCGGAGGAGGCTTAAATGTGCAATCACATCTTGCATGATAAGGAAGAACTAGATTAATGCCAGGAGGCTTCACTAAAATCTCAACAACATCTCAGCAAATGAAATGTGTCGGTCAGACTTTTGACTGCATTCTCATTTACACATTAAATGCCATGAATCTGTACGTATTTTGATTCGAATACCAATTTGTTTTCTTCCTTTACGTGGGTTTAGTCAAGATTTTCTGATGTTATTTGTGAAACCACATAAAAACACACAAACACACACACACAATCGGTTGATGTTATGATCATATCACATCTGACTTTTTTTTGTTTTGTTTTGTTCTGGCGGCAGAAACTCACCCCATAGTGTAAATGCTATTTGCCATCCAGAGTATCTTGCAATGGAGGCCTGTAAAAGTCAACCATAATTGTTTGTAGGTTAATAGTATGTGTGAACAAAAATATATGCATAATAATATGAAAGGCTAAACAGAATGAGAAGAAAACATTCACAGATGCACACAAAAAACATTCCCGTCTGTTTGAAACACACAAACGGACGTTCACACATTTAAAATGTTCAGACGGCCGCAAATGTGTGATTGGTTGAGCTGTGTTTTGCTTCTGTGTTTAGACAGGCAGCCACAATCTGTTCTCCACTGTGGGAGCCTTGTTAAGATGGCTGAGAGCCAGGACCAAACTGTGATAATCATGTTGTATTGCTGCAGAGTTGGTGAGATGCAGTGGCTCAGCTGTGTGATCTTAAATGTGGAGGCCCAAAAAGATCACACACACTGACCTGCAAACACTATCTGGGGCCAATGTCACTGCCACTGTGTGTGTGTGTGTTACTTACTACACTGACAGCCGAACTAGGATTACGGAACTTCTCAGGTATAAAACCTTTCTCTCCTTTCCACAGTCTCTTTAAGTGTTTCCTGTAGGATCAATACATCATGTGATAGCCGGTGGAGAAGTTTCCTTTAACCCTTAACATGTTCTTTACTTCCTGATATTTGTTGTTCTTGCAAACATTTTCAATTAACACATTTAAATTAAAATATCAATACATTTTCTTTGTTATGTTGTAGGATGTCCTACCTGTAACAAGCCAAAACGTGGAAGGTGTAGGCGACAGAGTTAAGACTAGCCAGTATGGTAGTAGCTATCCAAGACTCTAGAGGGGAAAAAAAGAAATGAAGACACTTTCATTTGTGTTTAATGGAGTCTTGGCCACCATAATAAACAGATAAGAAGTGATTTCTGGATTTATCTTGTGTCGGAAATGTTCAGTCTACCATGCTAATCGCAGCTCATACATACACCAGACTATGTAAGGGGGGTGTAGAACTTAACTTACTCCTTGCCACATAAATGAATTCCTCCAGCTGTGGTATCATGGCTCCCAGAGCTTCAGTCTGGTTACAAGAAGTAGCCAGATATTTCAGTGTGTTCTTCCACTTGTCTATTCGGCCAAAAGCCACATCACTAAGGCTGTAGTCTGCTAGAGTCATCTAAAAAATTAGAAATGGTCAAATGAGTACACCAGGATCTGAAGCAGATTACTTGTGCAGCATTTTCTAAAACAAAGCCTGTTATTTGGAATTTGAGAAGATGTCTTGTTGTACCGTGTATAGGCCTATGAGAGATATAATGACAGTGCCGATGAGTCTGTTGGGAAACTTGAAGTAAGGGTCCCACTCATACACTTTTCTCTGGAACCAGCTGAGTGGCTTCCTGCAACACAGAACCCACTCTAAATACTGTATATATGTCCATGTCTATTGCTGCTGTTAAGTGTTATGTGAATCCTAGTTACATTACATCTGGAATCATATGGCATTACACATTTCAAACTCTGATATCGATGCAGTTGAGAAACTGACAAACCTTGGATGCTGAAGCTTACCAACATCACTTGAACACACTGGACTGGTCAAAATGTAAAGTGGATACATTTAGTTGCATTGCCAAACAACAGGAAAGTAATGTAATGTGTTCTCACAATTTATTTTGTGAGAACTCTCATGTCACTCATATCTTAATGCTCAATACAATTTTAACATCACAGTGAAAATAATGACAAATTGTGTCTTAGGATATGTTTTTGAAAATATGTCTTTTAAAATGCACATGACTATTGGTCACCTGGTTAAGAGAAAACTAGTGGGCATCATAATAAACATCAGTTATAGAGAAACTCTTGAAAGCAGCGTTGGTGCATGTGTGGGTGAGAGTGTTTTCTACCTCTGTGTGGGTGTTTTCATCAGCAGTCTCTTAACATGCTGCACCTGGTGTAGCTCATTCAGCTCCTCGGGGTCCTGGCAGCAGATTTATTCCAACACAGATTTTATTATTCAGAAAATTTAGGATGGGGAAATAGTTATATAATCACTGCGCATGCTACGTTCACAAGAAAAAGTGTATTAGTTAGTGTTACCTAAAATGTTAAGCAGCTAGTTATTATATCACCAGACATTTTGGGAGAGCATTCAACCAACCCTATCAAACATACAACAAGAATCATTTAAGGAACAGCTGACCTCCTCTTCCAGCTGCAGACGTATGCGAATAGCCTTAACCAGCATGTACACAAATCGACCCAAGAGGAAGAGGAGGGAGAGGATGCAGGGCCACTGGATTATTATCTTCTGGTGTTTTCCTAAAATCTTAAATTTCATATAGATTTGTTGACTTCTCTTTTCATTAACACACACTGTTACATACACTTCATTTAGCTTTCATGGTTTTTAGTGTTCACCTACCTGACCATCAGGACAAGTGAATGTATTCCAGACTACAATGATGATCCTACAAACAAGCAGCAAGTCATTCATGTTATTTTGATGTTTTTGTTACTTCTATGTTGTATTAGTTATTTACATAGTACAATGTTGTATCACTCTGGTGATATCATATGAAAACCATTAAAACCCCGAACATTGTGTGAGATACATTATACCATATATCTGAATATATAGAATGAATGAATGTCTACCAGCACAGAGAGTAGAGTATTCCCAGCACAGCACCAGCTGTTCTGAAAGATGTAGACAGACAGGCAAAGAAAGGGAAATACACAAGGCCAACTTCTAAAGCTCCAACCAGGAACACTATGGCTGAGGAGAGCAATCAAGAAGCATCATATCAGTCAGTGTATGTATTCACTCTATGTGTGAAAGTATTTGAATTAAGAATAATATTTATAAAACCAGAAAATGGAGTGAGTACCTCTGGCCCAGACTGGGACCGTGAAAGGGATGTAACGTTCAGAGAAGAGTAGCAGAACGCTGCTGGACACGGCACCAAATGCAAACCCATAGGACCAGCGGTTACTGAAGCTGCCTATAGTATCCAAAGGCCTGGGGCACATCAACGACAACATGCCATAAACATAAACAAAACTACACTGCTGACGTGGTTACCATGGAGCTTGTAACTTCTTCTTAATGGTGTTGACTTACACCACGATGGCAAAACGTCCGTGCAAGAAGGGCAGTCTGTTGTCGATGGCCAGTCTCTGGGATCTCTTCTGAAGGAATGAGAGCACCCCAACAATCGCCACCTGAAACACAAACAAATTACTACATAATACACAGTTCAACATGTCAATAAATCAACCAGAAAAATATTTTGCACCACTGCAACTCTACGTGACAGTGGAAGAGAAAAGAAAAGAAAAGTCCTATCGGAGTTTTCTTGCTCAAGCTGCGCTCCCTTTCTGCTCATTCACTGATGTAGTGAATGTTCTAAATGTGTGAACAGTGTCATTAAAGTAAATTTATGATAAACAGCTTGCACTGATGTTCATTGTAGAGTATGATACAAAACAAAATGTCAATGGTGACAGCTATACAAGAGAGTCCCAGACGTCTCATTTTCATATGGCTACAACTTTGCCAAGAAAAACAAGTATGATCATAGTAAGCTGACTTTTTCTTTCTTTTGTCTTCCCTGTTTTTTGTTTATTTGTGCTGCAGGTTAAATGGACAGACAACCTACTGCTGGTATGAGTGACAGGTGCAGGAAGAGATCCATTGAGATCCCATTTTGACAGTCCTCAACTGTGAACATCCTGGAGACACAGAGACAGTAACGCAAGAGTGCAGCTGACAGGATTCAGGGTTTAAAGGATGGGGATAAAATGATTAAATGAAGAATGAAGCAGAGACGAGGCTAACTAAGACCATGACCTGATCTGACCTGAAGCAGACTGAACCAAACCGAAAGTTAACAACTGAGCAGATTTGGCAGATGTGGACATCAGGACAGATGAGCATGTTTATGCAATCTGCAAGTCGTTAACATATAACAATATGAGTTCCACTGATGTGAACTGTAATCCTTCTGATGACATAATCCCATGTCCACAAGCCTGCAGGTTAACTGTTCCTGTTCTAAAGAGCTGCTGGAATCAGGTTGTTTATCCCAAATGATACGCAACAATAACACAACCAACTGACAGCTGAGAGTAATAAAGTAAAGAGCAGCACCATAATGTAAATAATGTTCCTACTTACTCATGCTCCACTTGGTTTCTAGTCATCCTTGATAAATCAGTTCTTTGAAGCCTAAAGAGCCTTGGTTCTCCTCCACTGTAAAGAAAAGGGAAGTGACTGTGGACTGATACCTCTGCTCCATTTCCTGGTTTTCAACCATGTGACTCGCACATTTGACCTTTGACCTCGGGATACAAGGCTTAGTTTTATGTCCTCTCTTCACGTGTGTGTGCCTGTGTTGTGTGCCCCTGTTTTTACTCTCATTTTGTCGCTATCATATCACCACCACACACACACTCATACATGAACATTATCGACCACTGTGTTACTCAGTATAAGAAGTGTAAACAATTACTTCACCAGAGGAGATAACCAATCGATCATTCACCTCCTGTCTCCACTTTAGAAAGGAATGTACCTCAGACTGTGTTACACTAATTGCAAAGAAGCCTTTCCCACCTTCACATTGCTTTGTTGCAAAAGCTGCAAGTTTGAGTTTCATTCATCTGTTTTACTCCTTCACACATGATCCAGATTACTGAGTTTTGGATTTTATTGATTAAAAAAAGACAACATTACAAGGATGTTCATGCTAATTTATATTTATTACACATGGCATTTATTTCGAAGATCCATGTTGGACATGTTATCCAGCTGTGACTGGTCACTGTGGTGGTGACATCAGCTCCCGCATAGTTCAGCAGTTCCCGTCCTTAACAATCAAAATGTCCATCTTGGTGATTCTGCGGAGAGAATGACACCATCACTTGACTGTGACTCATACTGTGCTGCTCGGCTCAGTGTAGGTGGAAGAAGTGAAATCGAAGTCTTTTCTACCTCATACAAGCTCACTGTGTCTGAGGTGAAGTCGAGCTAATGATAGCAGCGGAATGGACAAAGACATAAAAGCCATCAGTAATGATTTTCAGCCACAATAGCAGCATGACGTTATGGATCTTTGGTCCAGATTTAGGTCTACTGGTACAACATTTATTACAGACATTCATGTCCCCATCATGATTAATTATGAAAACTCTTGCAATCCCCTGATTTTTCACCTATGGCTAATTAGGTTACATTTTTATTTGTCAAATGCTTAAACACCAGCAAACTCATGACTTGGCCCCCGGGCCTTTGCTTCATTTTTTGTTTAGTGCCTATTGGCAGATATTGGAACGTGAACATGCTAAACTGAGAAGAAGAATAAACATGACACACACAGCAGCTGTTAAAGAATACATTCAGCCCAGTGTTGTGACTGTCAGGATGTTGCGTATGTTAGCATTTAGCTCAAAGCACGTGTCATAAAGCTGCTGGCATTGCTGTAGACTCTTAATAACATTTTTACATCTGCAAAAAAAGGAAACATTTATTAGGTTTGGGGGCGACCTTAGCAAATAAACATTAACTATCAAAGCAGTTATAGGCAAAGATCTCATGAAACAATAGGTGTGGATATTATTTAGTTACCAGTGGTGTGGCAGTTATTTCCAATTAAGATAACGGCTCCAACCCCAAAAACCAGAACATGATTTATAGACTAAAAGTGAATTCTTCCTGTCATGAGTCAGCTGCTGTTGTCAGTTGGGTTTGAGGTGACCTTACCAAATATGCATTAGCTATCAAAGCACTTATCTGCAAAGATCTCGTGAAACAATAGGCGTGGATATTATTTAGTTACCAGTGGTGTAGCAGTTATTTCCAGTTAAGATAACAGCTCCACCCCCACAAACCAGAACATGA